>SJYQ01002651.1:132003-142669 GCA_006410935.1 Redunca redunca | reverse complement strand
CTTTTCACAGCTATTTGTAAGGCCTCCCCAGACAGCCATTTTGCTTTTTTGCATTTCTTTTCTATGGGGATGGTCTTCATCCCTGTCTCCTGTACAATGTCACGAACCTCATTCCATAGTTCATCAGATATCAGTTATATGTGAAACTAAAAAAAGAGAACAGATAAATTTATCTACAAAACAGAAATACAATTACTGATGTATAAAACAAACAGAGGGGGAAGGATAAATTGGGACACGGATTGACACATACAGACTTCTATGCACCATCCTGTTCGGTGTCTGGTAGCTGATCCTCAATGCCGTGGTACTGCTGATTCTGTTGAGAGCCCTGGCTGATCCAGATCATCACTACTTTTCAAGTTCTGAACTCGGGGGTGACTTTGAGTTCATGGATGATGCCAACATGTGCATTGCCATCGTGATTTCTGTTCTCATGATGCTTATCTGTGCCATGGTTACGTACGGAGCATACAAGCAACACGCAGCCTGGATCATCCCATTCTTCTGCTACCAGATCTTTGATTTTGACCTGAACACCTTGGTTGTGGTCACCATACTTATTTATCCAAACTTCATCCAGGAATACATACAACAGCTGCCTCCTGATTTTCCTTACAAAGATGATATCATGTCAGTGAATCCTACCTGTTTGGTCCTCATTATTATTCTGTTTACCAGCATTATCTTGGCTTTTAAGGGTTACTCGATTAGCTGTGTTTGGAACTGCTACCGAAATATCAATAACCTCAGATATGCAGATGACACCACCCTTATGGCAGAAAGTGAAGAGGAACTCAAAAGCCTCTTGATGAAAGTGAAAGAGGAGAGTGAAAAAGTTGGCTTAAAGCTCAACATTCAGAAAACCAAGATCATGGCATCTGGTCCCATCACTTCATGGGAAATAGATGGGGAAACCAGGGAAACAGTGTCAGACTTTATTTTTGGGGGCTCCAAAATCACTGCAGATGGTGATTGCAGCCATGAAATTAAAAGACGCTTACTCCTTGGAAGAAAAGTTATGACCAACCTAGATAGCATATTGAAAAGCAGAGACATTACTTTGCCAACAAAGGTCCATCTAGTCAAGGCTCTGGTTTTTCCAGTGGTCATTTATGAATGTGAAAGTTGGACTGTGAAGAAAGCTGAGCACTGAAGAATTGATGCTTTTGAACTGTGGTGTTGGAGAAGACTCCCGAGAGTCCCTTGGACTGCAAGGAGATCCAACCAGTCCATTCTGAAGGAGATCAACCCAGGGCTTTCTTTGGAGGGAATGATGCTGAAGCTGAAACTCCAATACTCTGGCCACCTCATGTGAAGAGTTGACTCAGTGGAAAAGACTCTGATGTTGGGAGGGATTGGGGGCAGGAGCAGAAGGGGACGACAGAGGATGAGATGGCTGGATGGCAACACTGACTCGATGGATGTGAGTTTGAGTGAACTCTGGGAGTTGCTGATGGACAGGGAGGCCTGGTGTGCTGTGATTCATGGGGTCACAAAGAGTCGGACATTACTGAGCTACTGAACTGAAATGAACTGATATATCAGTGGCAGGAACTCCTCTGATGTCCTGGTTTATGTTACCAGCAATGACACTACATCTTGATTCCAGCTTGTGCTTCATCCCCCTGGGCATTTCATATGATATACTCTGCATATCAGAGAAGGCAATGGCACCCCACTCCAGTACTCTTGCCTGGAAAATCCCATGGACGGAGGAGCCTGGTAGGCTGCAGTTGATGGGATTGTTAAGAGTTGGACACGACTGAGCAACTTCACTTTCACTTTTCACTTTCATGCATTGGAGAAGGAAATGGCAACCCACTCCAGTGTTCTTGCCTGGAGAATCCCAGGGACGGGGAGCCTGGTGGGCTGCTCTCTATGGGGCCGCACAGGGTCGGACACGATTGAAGCGACTTAGCAGCAGCATATATAGAATTATTTATTTTAAAAATTATTATTTAATTTTATTTATCTATTTTTTTTGATGGTGTTGCATGCAGGATCTTAGTTCTCGGACCATGGATCAAAGCCTTGCCTCCTGCAATGGAAGTCGAGTGTCCCAAGCACTGGACAACCAGGGAATTCCGAAGTCTAGCTATTTAAAGCAAAAGACATCTGACTCAGATAATTTAGTTCACACAGAATGGATGGAAAGAGAAGGCTATGATTCCCAGAATCACACTGCCCAATGGGCCTGCAGAGTTGCTGCTACCTTTGCTGTGATCAGAGAAGTGGGTAATCATGCAAACTCCACCTGAACTGTCAAGTTCAAGAGCACAACCCTGGAGCTGTGATCCAGCGTCTGGAGACTGCTGCTCATGCCTCCATTCCAAGTGCTTGTAAGCTTAGTGACCTGGCACTGAGGCAATACCATCTTTGTCCTTACTTGCTAGCTGCAAGGGACAAAATAAAAAGTCCCCTGCTTCACCCACACCTTCTTGAGGTTTGGATCAAGGATCTTACATTTTCAGTGTGATCTATTTACATTTGAAATTGCCAGTTAACCTTGGAAATACGGATTTTAGCTTTCCAGACTTCGTAGTTCTAAAAAACTCTTTAGAAAATAGAGAGAATGGCTACTTTGTGCCAGGTTGATCATGTCTACCATGTCTATGAGACTAAAACAAAACTTTAAAAATAATGAGTGTGTATATGAATCAAAAAATATATTTTTAATGCTAATAAATGGAATTATGCAAATAAGTCTCAGACCATGAATTAATAAAAATGGCAATCTATAAAATGGATGTAAGCCAAAGAATTGATGCCTTTAAATTGTGGTGTTGGAGAAGACTCTTGAGAGTCCCTTGGACTGCAAGGAGATCCAACCAGTCAACTCTACAGGAATGCAACCCTGAATATTCATTGGAAGGACTGATGTTGAAGCTGAAGCTCCAATCTTTTGGCCACCTGATGCAAAAACTGGCTCATTGGACAAGACCCTGATGTTGAGAAAGAATGAAGGCAGGAGAAGCAGGCAGCAGAGGATAAGATGGTTAGATAGCATCACTAACTCAATGGATATGAATGTGAGCAAATTCAGGGAGATAGTGAAGGGCAGGAAAGCCTGGCATGCTGCTGTTCATAGGATTGCAAAGAGTTGAACATGACTTAGGGACTGAACAACAACAAAGCAAATAAAAAAAACCTCAAAGATTAGAATTAGAAATTGTCCTATGAAATTTTGGGATCAACTATGAAACTGAATCTGTAGGACCCTTATAAAATAATGACAATAATGACAATGAAAGGTCACATAGTAGCATTTTCAGAATGAGATGAAAGATATAGAGAGTCAAATATATAGCATTAAATGCTTCCATTCTCAAAAGATCTGAATTCCTGGTCTTCTGTTTGACATCAGCTACTCAAAATAACTTTGCCTTCAAATTAAAATAAGAAAGGAGATAGTTTTTATATACCAAGTTTTCAATTTTTGAAACTGTAATTTTCAGAGTCATCAAGGGCAGAGTGACAATGATATATTGCATACTCAGAAAAATTATAAATTCATACAAAAAGTTTGAAGGGTAATTTGGCAATGTGTATCAAAAGCCTTAAAATGGATAAGCTTTGATTCAGTGTTACCATTTTGGAAACATTATCCCAGGAAGACAGTCAGAAATATACACAAAGAGCTAGGAATAGGTTAACTAGTAAAGTACTATTTAGCAAAATTGTTCAGTATTAGTGAAAGGTTAGATAAATTATGGCATGGTATTAGTTCAGTGCTCTGTAACTTGAAAATACTGTTTTGGAAAATATATTTAATAACTTGGAAAATATATTTAATAACTTGGAAAATATTTAGTATATATTATATAAATGTTCATTTATTATATATGTAGAGAATAGTTTACAAAATAACATGGAAAACATGATATATATATATATACACACACACACACACACATATATATATATAATCTAAAATAATGCTGGAAAGCTAATGGAGGTGTATTAACAGTTTTGTAACTGTGGTTGATATATCAGTCAAGATAGGTTACATTATAGTTTGGAAACAAGAAAAACTGAAATCCCAGTGGCTTAATATACAACAGGTTATTTGTTTGCTCTCTCTTAAGGTCTGCCGAGGGTACAGGCAGCTCTCCAGGGCAGCTGTCTTCCACGTGGGAGCATAGAACCGTCCCCCCGGTTGGGAGCACAGACTAACTTGATCATGTGGCAGTTCCGTAACAGTTCTTCCCACAATTGTTGTGGCAGTGGAAGAGCGAGTCTGCTCAGTCTTACAGGTACTTTTCTCCCTTGAATTTATATTTCACCCATAAGCAAGTATAAATGATGAAAGGCCTAAGTACCTCAAACTAGAATTCAAAACTTTACTCACCCCTGAATGGCTGAGTATCTCAAGTCATTCTCGTGCCTAAAAATTAGCTCCCAATGCATTTCCTTCCTTGACAATAATGTGCTGACTTATCTGAATGCATCATTTATTCTACCAGAGTCTCAATCACACTAGCTAAAATGAGGAAGAAATAGTTACATCAAAGCCTTGATGAAAATTCTAGAATATTTCATCAAAAAATAACAGTGAACTGAGATGTACAGCTTATATTTGTCTCTTAGACTTCTTTGAACACAGTCTGCTTTCTCCTTTAGATAATGCTCATAAATGTTAAATGCAGTGGACTCGGGTGATTTTATAGATGGAAATCATGTTGTTTATTCCAAGCAACCTGCCTTTATTTTCCCCAATGCCATTATTTTGTTTTCTGTTGTTCTCTTAAGTTTTGCCAGGGATTTTTATGGGCTCTAGGTTTTAAGCAGTTTGTAGTGCTCAGCATCAGTAGTGGAGCAGAGTAATATTTTAGTCATGTTTCTCATCTTGTGTATAACCTTGTTTTAGCCCTTCTGAGATCTGGTGTGAAATAAAATTGATTTTTTTTTTTAAGAAGGAAATTTACTTTCATGTAAATGAACTTCAAGGATGGAATCATGCCCTTTTGTTAGAACTGTATTAACAGCCACTGGGTACCATAGTTAGAAGACCACTGTAGTTGGTATATAAACATAATAAATCATAGAAAATAGGCTGACATTGAGCAAAACCTCAAATTACTGGATCTGCAAGAGATTTAGATTTCTTCCATTAGGGTTATTCTATCTCCAAGGTGAGAATGATGTGGTGCAGCAAGGATTTTAAAAATGTGTTATACAACTCTAATTAAACGACTCATGTATTGATGAGTGACTTATTTGGAAGAGGTGAGATGGGATAAATGATGGGAAAAGAAAGACAAATTCTTTAAAAGGAAAATTATCTATAGTATTAAATATATGTTATATATGATTCCTTGATTTCTTCTGCATGTGGTTATAATCAAATCCAACTTTTCCTATTTCACATACAAAGTGAAGCTAAGAATGGGGCTAGGAGGGAATTTCAATTGGCTTTGACAGGTTGGAGTAATTTTCAGCATGGCTTTGAGATAGTGGGTTTACTTGGCTAATACATATTTTTCAGTATTGTCAGTTGAAACAGAAACCCCAAACATTAGAAAAGTGTTTGAATACGGGGTATGTTGTGCCAGGAAGGCGCATTGACTTTGGTGTACAATGTTAAGATCATGAATTTTGCTAAATACAATTGCAAACATATGTTCAATTGTAAAGCAGGGAATGAAAAGCAAATTAAAAAATAAACAATACAAATGTGTTTCACTAAGAAGCAGTGAATAACACCAAGGGTGTTTTAAAAAATTTAACATTCTGCAACTACTATAACTACTTTTTGCATTGCTAATATATTAATGAGCCATATTATTCATGCTATTTCTTTCTACTTTTAAAATAATTGACTTAAGGATATTAAATTATGAAAGCTTGTGTTTTCCAGATTCAGTCTTTTTTATTACTGAAGGCATTTTAAATAAAAGAAAGAACTTTGAGGATGATTGAAATTTTAATTTAATTATTAAAATAGTCTGTTCTGAAAATTTAACTTGGTTGGATCAGAATAGTATGGATTTTGAATGAACACTGGTTCAAACTAGTTCAGACTTGGCAAAACCAGTTCAAACCGGCTCAGTTCAGCTCAGTTCAGTCACTCAGTCATGTCCCACTCTTTTCGACCCCATGAACAGCAGCACGCCAGTCCTCCCTGTCCATCACCAACTCCCGAGTCCATCCAAACCCATGTCCATTGAGTCAGTGATGCCATCCAACCATCTCATCCTCTGTCGTCCCCTTCTCTTCCTGCCCTCAATCTTTCCCAGCATCAGGGTCTTTTCAAATGAGTCAGCTCTTCGCATCAGGTGGCCAAAATATCGGAGTTTCAGTTTTAACATTAGTCCTTCCAATGAACACCCACAAAACGGCTCAGACCATTTCAAACCAGTTCAGACTGATTCAAATTGGTTTAGACTGATTCAAACTGGCTCAAACTAGCTCAGACCAGTTCAAACAGGTTCAGACCAGTTTAAACTGGCTCAGACCAATTTAGACTGGTTCAAACTAGTTTGGACTAGTTCAAACAGATTCAGGCCAGTTCAAATCGTTTTTGAGGAGTTGGTTCAATCTGTTTCAGACTGGTTCCAGGTGGCTCAGATTGGTTTAAAATGGATCAGATCAGTTTTTATTAGAATAGACTGGTTTAGATTGGAATAGATCATTCTGGTTTAGACAAGTTTAGAGTGGAGTAGATCAGAATAGACTGAAATAGACTGGTATAGACTGGAATAAACCAGAATAGACCAGGAATAACAGACTGATATAGACCAGTATTTTCAGATCATTTTCTGCCATTACTGCAAAAGTATATCCTCAAAGTTATTCCTGTGACAACTGGTGGTTAAACTCCAAATCTGAGGATGTGTCATTTTCCTTTTTCTCAAACTTATAAACAAAAGGAAGGATTCAGTTTATTTATTCTTTTATTCACTTAATGTATGTCTTTCTCTAAGATGTATATACTTGTCTATTTTTCTCTTACATTTGTCTTGGTAATGGAGCCTGTCTTAAATCCCAAGTTTCTGTAAGATAGGGACCATGCCTATTTAATTTGCTTTTAACACATCTAAACCAATGCAATAAAAATATATGAACTTAACACATGAATCTTGATGCTGATGATGATTATAATAATTTGTTGTTTCTCTTTTGCTAATCCGTTCTTGCTGACAGCAAAGTTTTGTGTATTTTTGCATACAGTTTCATATTTCACAAAAATGTAAAGACATAATGCATAAAATTTGACTTCAATATTCCTTTAATTTTATCCCAATTCTCTAGCTCTTTTCTGCTGGAATTACAGATGAGGTCAAATCTTTAAAGTCATTGCAAATTTCTCTTTGAATTTACAACACAAGTCTGTTGATTATATCATATCAGTCACTATTAATATAAGATGAACATTAAATAAAGAGGAAAGGAATAGTTAAAAGAAAAATGCTACAGAACAATGCATGGTATTTCTCTCCCCACATTCTAATGTAATCAATCATGACCCAGACTTTAAAAATCTGCTGGGTTCCCAAAGAATTATGAGCATTCTTTCCTTCTCTGAGATTTTATATGTTCTATACATTTAAGAAACTCCATACTGTCTTTTTTCTTTTCTTTTCTTTTCTTTAACTTCAGAGAGGATCTACTATACATGCAAAAGTAACTTACAGAGAGTCACATTTCAATATAAATATGTAACTATAATAATAATATCACTAACATTAAGTCACTAACATTGTCTTCTCATTGGAAATCATATTATCACAGTTATTAATTGATATCTGTAGGCTCTCTTACATTGCTTCACATGCTATACCTAAAAAGACTTGGATTTTCAAAAGCAGATTTCATGTTACATACATCATCTATATACTCATATCCCCACCTTGTATAGTTCAGCAAACAATGGATTCTAATAATAAAAATATTTAAGTACATCTTAAATTAGTTGCTATTATTAGTTAGTATGGTATTCTTATGCATTAGCTTATGGAGTTAACCACAAGTCTCAAACAAAAGTTAAATTCCTAAAGAGAAAACCCTTTAGGTAATGGATCTTTATTTATTTGCATGTTTTATACATCAAGATGGCTCTCAGTGAATTCACTCTCTTATCTTCTCCTATCTCCATGCCATTTTGTCTATTCTCCCACTATTGAAATTTGGTAGCAGCTCACTTTAGGTAGATTTGAGGTCTAATACTCTAGCCTGTGTGAAACAAAGGAGAGAAATTTGTTGAAAGACTATAAGTGGCTGAAATATTTTTGACAACATCCAAAATTTCAATCCTAAAAGAGCACTACCTTCACTCAGATCTCACTTAGTCATTGTTCATACAATATTACAAAATTATATGCACAACATATATAGGAAGAATACATGCTCTAAAAACAAAATTGAGTCCTGTCAGCTTTGTATCAGAAGAGACTAAAATGAATCTACATAAAACAGACAAAACTTGAACAGCAGTGTGTATTTTGTTTAATTTGTATATGTAAAATAACCTGCACCTTTCAGTAGTTCCCAAGGTAACACTGGTACATCATAGTTAAATAATTGGAATTTGCAATAATTGCTTTGAGTCTTCTAGAATAAGTTAAATAATTTTAATTTCTGTTTCTTTGATGACATTTTGGAGTACAAAAAAAAAAAACTTTTTCAGGCAAATATTATCTTCTTTGAGGTAAAAAAATTCATGAAATTTGACACAAAAAACTTTCAAACAAATACAAGTGATACCATAACAATTGAAGTAATCTGTGTCCCACAATAAGAAAAAGTTTACTGAAAGATGGTCTATCAATCCAAGAGAATATTATTGAGTCCTTTAAACTATAATAATGAGAACTATATCAAAATATGGAATGTTAACAGTGTTAAGTGAAGAAGTGATCATAGAATTACACAGACATCTGATTGATCACTGCTATTTAAAAGAAGCTGATTTGTCAACAAAGATTGGAATGAAATAAAAGAAACGGAAACACAGAACATAGAGGCCATGAAGCCATGTTCACAAACTTGGAAACAGGTTTCCTGAGTTTGGGTTCCAGATTTGTTGCTTTTTAGTTTCCCTACTTTGAGCAAATTATGAAACTAAACCCAAATGTCTTAGTTTATTCATCTGATAAACAAGGATAGATTATCTTCTCTGTATGCTGTTATAAGGATTAAACTTATTATATATAAAAAAACATTAAGAATAATGCCTGGAACATAATATTACTATATATGTTGANATATATAAAAAAACATTAAGAATAATGCCTGGAACATAATATTACTATATATGTTGATAAAACTTTAAAAAATAATTATATTATATTGCTGAAATTAAAGGGGCTTCCCAGGTGGTGCAATGGTAAAGAATCTGCCTGCAATGCAGAAGAAGTGAGTTTGATCCCTGGGTCAGGAAGATCCTTTGGAGAAGGAAATGGCGACTCTCTCCAGTATTCTTGCCTGGGAAATCCCATGGACAAAGGAGCCTGGTGGGCTAAATGAGATTAAAGGGGAATTTTGTGTTAGGTTAATTTTGAATTAGGTAAAGTGAGTTAGGTAATTTTGAATTAGGTAAAGTGAATTAAAATAAAAGATTGCATCATGTGAATTAATATCACTTAAAAAGTCAAGAAATTGCATAAGTAATTTAGAGAAAATAATGATTAAAATGAAATATTTTTGGATTTTGAAAGAAATACACTTAGCTACCTGGAAAGTTCAACTAATAGATTAATTTCCTGAAACACCTAGATCTCTAGTTATTTGTCTTTTATTTTACAAATTGCCACCATATTATTCTCTACATTTATCCCTGGTTATGTCATGTGTGTTTGGCTTTTGCAGTTATACATTTAGTTTGTATTCACTAATATTATTTAATTTTCTTTTCACATAAATAATGACAAGTAACTAACTCCTACTGGGCTTTGGCATTTTCTTTCCACAGAAAGGTTTTTAAAAGTGAAAACTCAACTTCCCTTCTAAGTGTCCACACTACTTTATGACTCATTTTGCTGTGATTTTCATGTAGTTTCTTCAGGTCCCTGATCTTTTCCTTTTGAGCCTCTTAGAAGGGACTTCCTGAGATCCAGAAATGCTTATGTTCAGTTCAATTCAGTCGCTCAGTTGTGTCCGACTCTTTGTGACCCCATGAATCGCAGCACCAGGCCTCCCTGTCCATCACCAACTCCCAGAGTTCACTCAGACTCATGTCCATTGAGTCCGTGATGTCATCCAGCCATCTCATCCTCGGTCGTCCCCTTCTCCTCCTGCCTCCAATCCCTCCCAGCATCAGACTCTTTTCCAATGAGTCAACTCTTCACATGAAGTGGCCAAAGTACTGGAGTTTCAGCTTTAGCATCATTCCTTCCAAAGAAATCCCAGGGCTGATCTCCTTTAGAATGGGCTGGTTGGATCTCCTTGCAGTCCAAGGGACTCTCAAGAATCTTCTCCAACACCACAGCTCAAAAGCATCAATTCTTCGGCACTCAGCTTTCTTCACAGTCCAACTCTCACATCCATACATGACCACTGGAAAAACCATAGCCTTGACTAGATGGACCTTAGTTGGCAAAGTAATGTCTCTGGTTTTGAATACGCTATCTAGGTTGGTCATAACTTTTCTTCCAAGGAGTAAGCGTCTTTTAATGTCATGGCTGCAATCACCATCTGCAGTGATTTTGGAGCCCCCCAAAATAAA
>SJYQ01002651.1:98740-112096 GCA_006410935.1 Redunca redunca | reverse complement strand
TTTATTTAATAAACTAATTATAGCCTATCCTCAAAGTCCTAAAAAACAGAATATATAATTTTTTTATTTGGAATATATTGTCCTATAATATCTCAGTGAAAATTGATTCGGCACTGTAGCATCTATATTTTTGTGTGGACATTACTGGTTGATTTTTTTTTTCTTCTGGGTGTTTGCAATAATATATAGTCTTAGTAATTCAAAAAAAGGAAATATAATAGATTGACCTTAACTATTCCACATGAAACTGAACTTGCAAGGAAATAAGTACAAATTACAAAAATATCCCTTACTATAAAAGGAAGATAAGGATTAAACCAAAAAACATTTCTTTGTTTTGGAGTTGGCTTTCTCTGGTCAAAATATCTTTCATACTTAGAAATGCTGACTACTTTTTTTAAAAAAGGAATTTAATGCTTTAAACTGCAAATCAATAAATTCTCACACAGGGAAAGAATCTTTGAATGGAAATTGAAGAGAAGTTGGTGATTATGCCATCATTAATAGTGATATATATTTAGACATGAGAAAACATCATTTATGTTTTCCAAATTTAATACCCAAGTAAAACTTACCAAATGAGATTACTTTCACACCCTCTCTAAAATATCTGTTGTAAGGAAAATCTCCATCTAAGTCAAAGACCAAGAAAACTTGAACATGTTTGTGTCCTAGAAAACACAGTTTGGTAAAGAAAATTTTACATTTCTGAAATAATTTAATCATTGCCTCTTCTTTCTTTATGCCCTTTATTTTCTTCCTTTTTATTCTGAGTAAGAAGCTGTTGAGTTTCTCCTTCAGGACAACATAGCAGAAATGGTCAGCATAATTTTTCTCTTTGCCTCTGCTTTTACCCTGTTTCTATAGTAACTACTAAGTATGTCACTGATGGTTGATACTAAAAGACTTATCAAATTTCAGAATTCTACATTTGGTTCACAAAGATCAGTTAAAACATTGAATAATACATAGCACTCACAGAGAGGTTTAGTATCATCTATTCTGATCATCAAAGAGGGTATGTCCATCCTAGTCTCTATTCTAAGTTTTGGTCCACTGTTGTCAGGGAATTATTCTGGTCCCAGTCCAGCAAGGACTGATGAGACAATTTCCTTCTTTATATCAAAACCTGCCTTGCCAATTCCCACTCTTAATAAGCTTTACCTACATGGTGAATATCTAAACGAACTGGAAAATTCTTAAAGAGATGGGAATACCAGACCAGTTGACCTGCCTCCTGAGAAATCTGTATGCAGGTCAAGAAGCAACAGTAAGAACTGGACATGGAACAACAGGCTGGTTCCAAATTGGCAAAGGAGTATGTCAAGGCTGTATACAATCACTCTGCTTATTTAACTTATATGAAGAGTACATCATGAGAAATGCTGGGCTGGATGAAGCACACCCTGAAATCAAGATTGCCAGGAGAAATGTCAATAACCTCAGATATGCAGATGTCATCACCCTATGGCTGAAAGTGAAGAACTAAAAAGCCTCTTGATGAAAGTGAAAGAGGAGAGTGAAAAAGTTGGCTTAAACTCAACATTCAGAAAACTAAGATCATAGCATCTGGTCCCATCACTTCATGGCAAATAGATGGGGAAATAATGGAAACAGTGAGAAACTTTATTTTGGGGGGCTCCCAAATCACTGCAGATGGTGACTGCAGCTGTGAAATTAAAAGACGCTTGCTCCTTGGAAGAAAAGCTACGACCAACCTAGACAGCATATTAAAAAGCAGAGACATTACTTTGCTGACAAAGGTTCATATAGTCAAAGCTATGGTTTTTCCAGTTCAGTCGCTCATTCGTGTCCAACTCTTTGCAACCCATGAATCACAGCACACCAGGCCTCCCTGTCCATCACCAACTCCCGCAGTTCACTCAGACTCACGTCCATCGAGTCAGTGATGCCATCCAGCCATCTCATCCTGGGTCCTCCCCTTCTCTTCCTGCCCCCAATCCCTCCCAGCATCAGAGTCTTTTCCAATGAGTCAACTCTTCGCATGAGGTGGCCAAAGTACTGGAGTTTCAGCTTTAGCATCATNCAGTCCTTCCAATGAGTATTCAGGGCTGATCTCCTTCAGAATGGACTGGTTGGATCTCCTTGCAGTCCAAGGAACTCTCAAGAGTCTTCTCCAACACCACAGTTCAAAAGCATCAATTCTTCAGCGCTCAACCTTCTTCACAGTCCAACTCTCACATCCATACATGACCACTGGAAAAACCATAGCCTTGACTAGTTGGACCTTAGTTGGCAAAGTAATGTCTCTGCTTGTTTTTCCAGTAGTCATGTATGGATGTGAGAGTTGGACTATAAAGAAAGCTGAGTTTTGAAGAGTCAATGCTTTTGAACTGTGGTGTTGGAGAAGACTCTTGAGAGTCCCTTGGACTGCAAGGACATCCAACCAGTCCATCCTAAAGGAAATCAGTCCTGAATTTTCACTAGAAGGATTGATGCTGAAGCTGAAACTCCAATTTTTGGCCACCTGATATGAAGAGCTGACTCACTGGAAAAGACCCTGATGTTGGGAAAGATTGAAGGCAGGAAGAGAAGGGGATGACAGAGGATGAGATGGTTGGATGTCATCACAGACTCAATGGACATGAGTTTGAGCAAGCTCTGGGAATTGGTGATGGAAGAGAAGACTGGCATGCTGCAGTCCATGGGGTCTCA
The DNA here is from genome assembly GCA_006410935.1 of Redunca redunca. Taxonomy (NCBI): domain Eukaryota; kingdom Metazoa; phylum Chordata; class Mammalia; order Artiodactyla; family Bovidae; genus Redunca; species Redunca redunca. The sequence continues at coordinate 109,420 of SJYQ01002651.1, read as the reverse complement.
AAGAGTCGGACATGACTGAGCAACTGAACTGATTTAAATAGTGAATAAATTGCATGGGCTCTTGGGGATAGGTGTGTGAGATAGCCCTCCCCCACCCAATTGAAGAAGCAGGCTTAAGTAGCAGTTGATTCTCCCTGAACTATCTGTGTAGCTTTTGCTTATTCAGTGATGCCCTTCCTTAAGAGATAAAAGGAAGAAAGAGAAGGGAGATGAAATGCCTGGTTTAGGGAAAGTGATTTTAGAGATTTTTTTTTTTTTCCTGGCCTGTGTTATTAAGAAAAGAGGAAGTATTGCTCAATCACTTTGTTACACTTACAACTTATGTACTTTTTTTCTCCAATTTTTGGTTGTTTGATCAAATTAGTTTGTTGGATTTGCCTTTTAAGATCACTAAGATTTGCTTGTTTTCCATAAAATATTATTTTTTCCAGCTTTACTGAAGTATAATTGATGAAAACTTTTAGATGTTTGAAGTATACAATATAATGTGTTTTTAACTGAAGTAGAGTTGAAACTGTGAACTTTGTGTGTGTGTGTGTGTGTGTCTTTAAAAAAATTATTTATTTTCTATTGAAGAATAATTACTTTACAGAATTTTGTTGTTTTCTGTCAAACCTCAACATGAATCAGCTATAGGTATACATATATCCCCTCCCTTTTGAACCTCCTGCCCATCTCCCTCCCCATCCCACCCCTCTAGATTGATACAGAGCCCCTGTTTGAATTTCCTGAGCCACACAGCAAATTCCCGTTGGCTCTCTATTTTACATATGGCAATGTAAGTTTCCATGTTACTCTTTCCATACATCTCACCCTCTCCTCCCCTTTCCCCATGTCCAGAAATCTATTCTCTATGTCTGTTTCTCCATTGTTGCCCAGTAAATAAAGTTTTCATTACTGTTTTTCTAATTCTAATGTATGCGTTAGATTATGGTATTTGTCTTTCTCTTTCTGACTCACTTCACTCTGTATATTAGGTTCTAGGTTTATCCACCTCATCAGAACTGACCCACATGTCTTCCTTTTTCGTGGTTGAGTAATATTCCATTGTGCCCATGTACCACAACTTCTTTATCCACTCATCTGTCGATGGACATCTAGGTTCCTTCCATGTTCTAGCTATGGAATAGTGCTTCAATGAAAAATGGGATACATGTGTCTCTTTCAATTTTGGTTTCCTCGGGGCATGTGCCTAGGAGTGTGATTGCTGGCTCATATGGTGCTTTTATTCCTAGTTTTTAAAGGAATCTCCATACCATCTTCCAAAGTGGCTGTATTAATTTACATTCCCACCAACAGTGCAAGAGCCTTCCCTTTTCTCCATACCCTGACCAGCATTTATTGTTTGTAGACTTTTTGATGATGGCCATTCTGACTGGTGTGAGGTGCTATCTCATTGTAGTTTTGATTTGCTTTTCTCTAATAATGAGTGATGCTGAGCATCTTTTCATGTGTTTGTTAACCATCTGTATGGCTTCTTTGGAGAAATGTCTGCTTAGGTCTTTTCCCCACTTTTTGACTGGGTTGTTTCTTTTTGCGGTATTGAGTTGTATGAGCTGCTTGTATATTTTGGAAATTATTCCTTTGTCAACTGTTTCATTTGCTATTATTTTCTCCCATTCTGAGTGGTTGTCTTTTCACCTGTGCTTATAGATTCCTTTGCTGTACAAAAGCTTTTACATTTAATCAGGTCCCACTTGTTTACTTTTGTTTTTATTTCCATTACTCTAGGAGGTGGGTCATAGAAGATCTTGCTTTGATTTATGTCATCGAGTGTGCTATGTCTTCCTCTGAGTTTTATAGTTTCCGGTCTTACATTTATGTCTTTAATCCATTTTGAGTTTATCTTTGTGTATGGTGTTCAGTTCAGTTCAGTTGAGTTCAGTCACTCAGTCGTGTCCGACTCTTTGCAACCCCATGAATTGCAGCACGCCAGGCCTCCCTGTCCATCACCAACTCCCAGAGTTCACCCAAACTCATGTCCATCGAGGTGGTGATGCCATCCAGCCATTTCATCCTCTGTCGTCCCCTTCTCCTCCTGCCCCCAATCCCTCCCAGCATCAGAGTCTTTTCCAATGAGTCAACTCTTCACATGAGGTGGCCAAAGTATTGGAGTTTCAGCTTTAGCATAATTCCTTCCAATGAACAAACAGGACTTATATCTCCTTTCAATGGACTGGTTAGATCTTGCAGTCCAAGGGACTCTCAAGAGTCTTCTCCAACACCACTGTTCAAAAGCATCAATTCTTCAGCTCTCAGCTTTCTTCACAGTCCAACTTTCACATCCATACATGACCACTGGAAAAACCATAGCCTTGACCAGATGGACCTTAGTCAGCAAAGTAATGTCTCTGGTTTTGAATATGCTATCTAGGTTGGTCATAACTTTCCTTCCAAGGAGTAAGCATCTTTTAATTTCATGGCTGCAGTCACCATCTGCAGTGATTTTGCAGTCCCCAAAATAAAGTCTGACATTGTTTCCACTGTTTCCCCATTTATTTGCCATGAAGTGATGAGACCAGACGCCATGATCTTCGTTTTCTAAATGTTGAGCTTTAAGCCAACTTTTTCAGTCTCCTCTTTCACTTTCATCAAGAGGCTTTTCAGTTCTGCCATAAGGGTGGTGTCATCTGCATATCGGAGGTTATTGATATTTCTCGCAGCAATCTTGATTCCAGCTTGTGCTCCTTCCAGCCCAGTGTTTCTCATGATGTACTCTGCATATAAGTTAAGTAAGCAGGGTGACAATATACAGCCTTGACGTACTCCTTTTCCTATTTGGAACCAGTCTGTTGTTCCATGTGTATGGTGTTAGAAAGTAATTTAGTTTCATTCTTTTACAAGTAGCTTTCCTGTTTTCCCAGCATCATTTATTGAAGAGGCTGTCTTTGTCCAGTTGTATATTCTTGCCCCCTTTTTTAAAAATAAGGTACCCATAGGTGCTTAGGTTTATTTCTGGGCTTCCTATCTTGTTCCATTGGTCTATATTTCTGTTTTTGTGCCAGTACCATACTGTCTTGATGACTGTAGCTTTCTTTGTAGTATAATCTGAAGTCAAGAAGGTTGATTCCTCCAGCTCTGTTCTTCTTTCTTAAGACTGCTTTAGCTATTTGGGGTCTTTTGTGTTTCCATATGAATTGTGAAATTTTTTTGTTCTAGTTCTGTGAAAAATGCCATTGGTAATTTGATAGCAATCACATTGAATCTGTAGATTGTGTTTGGTAGTATAGTCATTTTCACAATATTGATTCTTCCTACTCAGGAACATAGAATATCTCGCCATATGTTTATGTCATATTTGATTTCTTTCTTTAGTGTCTTGCAATTCTCTGTGTTTCTGTAATTTTCTGTGTAATTTTCAGTTCTTTTGTCTCCTTAGGCAAGTTTATTCCTAGATATTTAATTCTTTTTGTTGCAATGGTGAATGGATTTGATTCCTTAATTTTTCTTTCTGATTTTTCATTTCTCTTTAGTGTTCTTTAGTGTCTTGTAATTTTCTTTAGTGTGTTGTAATTTTCTTTAGTGTCTTTTTGTTGCAATGGTGAATGGGTTCGTTTCCTTAATTTCTCTTTCTGATTTTTCTTTGTTAGTATATAGAAATGCAAGTGATTTCTGATTTCCTAATTTCTGTGATTTTGTATCCTGAAACTTTGCTAAATTCACTGATTAGCTCTAGTAATTTTCTGATACTATCTTTAGGGTTTTCTTTGTACAGTATCACATCATCTGCAAACAGAGAGAGCTTTACTTCTTCTTTTCTGATCTGGATTCGTTTTATTCTTTTTCTTCTGTGATTGCTGTAGCCATGACTTCCAGAACTATGTTGAATAATAATGACGAAAGTAGACACCCTTGTCTTGTTCCGGATCTTATGGGAAATGCTTTCAGTTTTCACCACTGAGAATAATGTTTGCTGTAGGCTTATCATATATGGCCTTTACTATGTTGAGGTAGGTTCCTTCTATGCCCATTTTTTGAATAATTTTAATAATGAATGGGTACTGAATTTTGTCAAAGGCTTTTTCTGCATCTATTGATATGATCATTTGGTATTTATCTTTCAATTTGTTAATATGGTGTATCACATTGATTGATTTCTGTATATTGAAGAATTCTTGCATCCCTGGAATAAACCCAACTTGATCATGGTGTATGAGCTTTTTGATGTGTTGCTGAATTCTGTTTGCTAAAATTCTGTTGAAGAGTTTTGCGTCTATGTTTATCAATGATATTGGCCTATAGTTTTCTTTTTTCGTGTTTTCTTTGGTTTTGGTGTCAGGGTGTTGGTGGCCTCGTAGGATGAATTTGGAAGTGTTCTTTCCTCTGCAATTTTTGGAAAGAGTTTTAGAAGAATAGGCATTAGCTTTTCTCTAAACGTTTGATAGAATTCTCCTGTGAAGCCATCTGGTGCTGGGATTTTGTGTTTTGGGAGATTTTTTTTTTTTTTTTTTTAAATCATAGCTTCAATTTCAGTGCTCATAATTGGGTTGTTCATAATTTCTATTTCTTCCTGGTTCAGTCTTGGAAGATTGAACTTTTCCAAGAAGCTGTCCATTTCTTCCAGGTTATCTATTTTATTGCCATATAGTTGTTCATAATAGTCTATTATAATATTTTGTATTCCTGCATTGTCTGTTGAAACCTCTTCTTTTTCATTTCTAATTTTGTTGATTTGATTCTTCTTTTTTTCTTGATGAGTCTGGCTAAAGGTTGATCAATTTTATTTATCTTCTCAGAGAACTAGCTTTTGTTTTGTTAATCTTTACTATTGTTTCTTTCATTTCTTTTTCGTTTATTTTTCCTTGGATCTTTATGATTTCTTTCCTTCTACTAATGTCGGGTTTTTTTCTTCTTCTTTTCCCAGTTGTTTTAGGTGTAAAGTTAGGTTGTGTATTTGATGTTTTTCTTGTTTCTTGAGGTAGGATTGTGTTGCTATAAACTTCCCTTTAGGACTGCTTTTGCTGCATCCCATAGGTTTTGAGTTGAGTTTTTAATTGTCATTTGTTTCCAGAAATTTTTTTATTTCCCTTTTGATTTCTTCAGTAACCTATTGGTTATTTAGAAATGTGTTGTTTAATCTCCATGTGTTTGTGTTTCTTACAATTTTTTTCTTGTAATTGATATCTAGTCTCATAGTATTGTGGTCAGAGAAGACGCTTGATATGATTTAAATTTTCTTAAATTTACCGAGGTTTGATTTGTGACCCAAGACGTGGCCTGTCCTGGAAAATATTCCATGCAGTTGAGAATAAGGTGTATTTTTCTGCATTTGGATGGAATGTCCTGAAGATATCAATGAGATCCATCTCATCTAATGTATCATTTAAGACTTGTGTTTCCTTATTAATTTTCTGTTTTGATGATCTGTCCATTGGTGTGAGTAGGGTGTTAAAGTCTCCTACTATTATTGTCAATTTCTCCTTAGTGTTTTTCTTATGTATTGAGGCGTTCCTATGTTGGGTGCATAGATATTTACAATTGCTATGTCTTTCTCTTGGATTGATCCCTTGATCATTATGTAGTGTCCTTCCTTATCTCTTGTAATCTTCTTTATTTTAAGGTCTATTTTTTCTGATATGGGGATTGTTACTCCAGCTTTCTTTTGCTTCCCATTTGCATGGAATATATTTTCCCATCCTTTCACTTTCAGTCCATATGTGTCTTGAGGTCTGAAGTGGGTTTCTAATAGACAGCATGGGTTTTGTTTTTGTATCCATTCAGCCAGTCTGTGTCTTTTGGTTGGAGCATTTAATCCATTTAAAGTGATTATTGATATATATGTTCCTATTGCCCTTTTCTTAATTGTTTGGGGTTGATTTTGTAGATCTTTCTTCTTCTGTTGTACTTTTTGACTATATAAGTCCCTTTAACATTTGTGGTAAACCTGGTTTGGTGGTACTGAATTCTCTTAACTTTTGTTTATCTGAAAAGCATTTTATTTCTCCATCAGTTTTGAATGAGATCCTTGCCGGCTACATTAATCTTGCTGGTAGATTTTTCCCTTTCAGTACTTTAAATATATCCTGCCATTCCCTCTGGCCTGTAGAGTTTCTGCTGAAAGATCAGCTGTTAAGCGTATGGCATTCCCCTTGTATATTACTTGTTGCTTCTCCCTTGCTGCTTTTAATAATCTTTCTTTGTATTTAGTCTGTGTTAATTTGATTAGCATGTGTCTTGGCGTGTTTCTCCTTGGGTTTGTCCTGCATGGGGCTTTTTGTGCCTCTTGGACTTGACAATTTACTTTTCCATGTTGGGGAAATTTTCAACTCTAATCTCTTGAAAAATTTTCTCATAACCTTTCTTTTTCTCTTCTTCTTCTGGGACCCCTATAATTTGAATGTTGGTGCTTTTGATATGGCCCCAGAGGTCTCCAAGATTGTCCTCAGCTCTTTTCATTATTTTTATTTTATTCTGCTCTTTAGAAGTTATTTCCAACATTTTATCTTCCGGCTCACTGATTCATTCTTCTGCTTCAGATATTCTGCTATTGATCCCTTCTAGAGTATTTTTTTTTTTTTTTAGAGTATTTTTAATTTCAGTAATTGTGTTGTTTGTCTCTGTGTGTTTATTCTTTAATTTTATAGGTCTTTGTTAATTGATTCTTGCATTTTCTCCATTTTGTTTTCAAGGTTTTTGATCATCTTTGCTATCATCATTCTGAATTCTTTTTCAGGTAGTTTGCCTATTTCCTCTTTTATTTGGACTTCTGTGTTTCTAGTTTGTTCCTTCATTTGTGCCGTATTTCTCTGCCTTTTCATTATTATTTTTTTACGTTATTGTGTTTGAGGTCTCCTTTTCTCAGGCTTCAAGGGAAGTTGAATTCTTTCCTTGAGGAAGGTTGAATTCTTTCTTCCTTTTGATTTCTGCCCTCATAAGGTTCATCCAGTGGTTTGTGTGAGCTTGTATAGGGTGAGATTTGTGCTGAGTTTTTGTTTGTTTGTTTTTCCTCTGATGGGCAAGGCTGCATGAGGTGGTAATCCTGTCTGCTGATGATTGGGTTTATGTTTTTGTTTTGTTTGCTGTTTAGATGAAGCATCCTGCACAGGATGCTACTGGTGGTTGGGTGATGCCAAGTCTTGTATTCAGGTGGTTTCCTTTGTGTGAGTTCTCACTATTTGATACTCTCTAGGGTTTGTTCTCTGGTAGTCTACCATCTTGGAGTCTGTGCTCCCACTCCAAAGACGCAGGGTTTGATTTCTGGTGAGGAATGAAATTTCCACAAGTGGTTTGTTATGGCATTGAGAGAGATTAAAACAAATATCCAAAAATAAGAAACCAAAGAAGAACCCCAGACAAATGGCAGTTACAAAGTCAGGCAAACAGTAATTAAAAATAATTGAATATACACACATGAGCAAAGTGAAAACAGTCCAACACAAGTAAGGTACAGTAGATTGACCTGGCGAACAAAGGAAATAAAAAATTATATTTACCAGTTAAGAACAAAACTAACTTAAGCATAAACTGGAAAACAAAACTAAAGCAAGGTGCCAAGCAGGGAATAAAGCAAGGAAAACAAAGCTAACAAATCTGTTGAGAGAAAAGGAAGGAAAGAAAAGAAAGAATAGATATGAAAAGTTAAATAGAGGTAGATGAAGAAGATTTATATACGTTAAAGATTAACTGCAAGGGGAAAAGAACAGTGGGAAAGACAAACAAAAGAATAAATGTAGAAAAATATAATAGGTTTAAAAAATTATAAATTTTAGTTATAAAAAAGAGAAAAGTAAAGAAAAGGAAGAAGAAAAGAAAGAAAAAGGGGGGAGGGAAGGAAAACTCCTTTAGGAGTTTTTCACAGAACTGCAAAAACCCAACGTAGAGGCAGAGGTTTATGACAACAATAGAAAATGGGACTGAGGAGAAGTAAAAGCTAAACGCTTTCCTGGATTTCTTAGTGCCAATAAAATCGACATCTACAACAGAGGGGGGAGAAAAGGAAAAAAGAAAAAAAAAGAAAAAATCCAAAAGAATCTATACAAGTAAAAAAAAAATAAGAATAATAAACGTTTTTCTTGAGTCACTGCTGTCAGTCCTTTCCCTCGCTGGGAGTCACAGTCCGCCTCACCTCCCTAGGATGCCCTCTAACACTGTGCTGATCTCTGGACCTCTTCTGGGGGCAGCTCAGATCCTAATCTGGTCCTACTCCTCCGTATTCTTGCCTCCAGTGTCCACAGTTATCAGAACTAGTGTGTTTTCTTTTGTGGGAGCTCTCAATGGCCTTTTATATACAAAACTAATTAAAGCACAAACTGAAAAACAAAACTAAAGCAAGGTGCCAATTGGGGAATAAAGCAATGAAAATAAAACTAACAAATATGCTGAGAGGAAAGGAAAGAAAGAAAAGAAAGGAAGAATAGATATTCAAAGTTAAACAGAGGTAGATAAAGAAGATTTATACACATTAAAGATTAACTGCAAGGGGAAGAGAAGAGTAGGAAAAGCAAACGAAGGAATAGAGGCACAGAGTCTGCCTAGTTGAGCGTGTGGATTTCATCTGCATCTTGTACAGCTGGTGGGAAGGTTTTGGGTCTTCTCCCTTAGCCACACTGCCCCTGGGTTTCAATTGTGGTTTTATTTCCACCTCTACATGCTGGTCGCCCACTGGGGTTTAGCTCCTGAGGCTGCCCTTGAGGGCCAGGTGTGGAGGTGGTTCAGCTGCTTGGGTTGCAGGGGTTCTGGCTGCACCAGGTCCTCAGGGGTGTTGGCAGCTAGGGCAGCAGGAAATATAGTGCTCTGGAAGGGTATGGCAACCAGTATTGGCCAGTAAGCTCCAGGATTCTTGGCTGGAGGACCCCCCTCCCTGACAGAAGCCTGGCAGACCACAGTCTACAGGGTCGCAAAGAGTCAGACACGACTGAAGTGACCCTGCATGCATAGATGGAAGACTGTTTTTGCTTGTGGAAGTTCCCCAGTGAGAGTTGAGCGTGAAGGTGGCACAGCTGCTTGGCTTGTGGGGACCCTGGCTGCACCAAGTGCGCAGGGACATGGACTGCTTCTGCTGCAGGAATTATGGCCTATCAGAGTCTTTTTTCAAGCCTCTTGTAGCTGGCGACCAGAAGGCCTCTTTGGCCAGTCTTTCTCTGTAACTCTTCCCTTTCAGGCACTTACAGGCGCCCTTGCTTGGGGTCTTTCTCTGTTGTTCCGGGCAGCAGGCACATAGAGGGAGACCCCCTGGCTGGAGTCCTACTCTATAGAGTGGCACATCAGGCACTTAAAGGGGCACACTGGGTAGGGTCCTACTCTGCAATTCAGTTCCTCAGGAGTTTGATGGGCCAGCCTCTCTATTGTTCAGCTGCCAGTGCTGGTGTGTGGGGAGAGAGAGAAGCTATAGTGATGGCTCCAGCCCCCACGTGTGACTCAGCAGTATCGCCTTGCTTCCATGGCTGCTCGGCTTTCCTCCACTGGCATTTCCCACCACAATCTCCTCCCTCACATCCCCTCAATCCATTTCTCCGCAGTCAGCAGCAGCCTTCACCCTGGGATTGCTCCACAATCCCTAAACTCCAGCTCCCAGCTGCTGCGCCTTCTAGGAGACCAGCGTTCCTGTCCTGGGTATGTATGGCTGCGGCAAGGACTGTCTGATTCTCACTCCATGTAGGCTGCAACAGATCAGCTCCTTCACTCTCAGCCTTAAATGTTTCTCCTCTGACTCAGAAAATTGCCCTGCTCTGGGGATTGGACCTCTGCTTCAGTTCCCCCACCTGCTGAGGGCAGGTCCAGTCCTACAAACACTCCTGTCCCCCCCCCCCCAGTTCCTTCATCCTCCTGAGCTTTGCGTGGTTCTATATATTCTTTTCCGCTGGTCAGGTTCTCCTGTCTACTCTCAGCTGGTGTTCTGCATGCACTTCTGTGTCTGAAGGTGTATCCCTGATGTATCTGTGGAGAGAGATGTACTCCACATCCACCTACTCCTCTGCCATCTTGTTCTTCCAATGTCATGCAATTTTTCAAGGAAAATGTTCTCTGTATCATGAATTCTTCAACAAAAACTCTATTTGTGGTAATTCATTATGATTGAGGTATGTTTCTGAGGTGGGCAGAGTCAAAGTGAGGGCAGAGGCTGCTCCATGGGAGGTCACCATATTTGGGCAAAGAGCTAGAGACGACAGTGTACAAGGTCACTTCTCCCAGTCTCCTTAATAAGACTCTCATCCTAATGGGAAATGTGCTGCTTTTAAGATACTGGCAAATCTTAGAATCATTTTGAAAGCTTAACGTCTCTAGTTCAGTTTAGTTCAGTGGCTCAGTCGTGTCCGACTCTTTGCGACCCCATGAATCGCAGCATGCCAGGCCTCCCTGTCCATCACCATCTCCCGGAGTTCACTCAGACTCACGTCCATCGTGTCTGTGATGCCATCCAGCCATCTCATCCTGGGTCGTCCCCTTCTCCTCCTGCCCCCAATCCCTCCCAGCATCAGAGTCTTTTCCAAGGAGTCAACTCTTCGCATGAGGTGGCCAAAGTACTGGAGTTTCAGCTTCAGCATCATTCCTTCCAAAGAAATCCCAGGATTGATCTCCTTCAGAATGGACTGGTTGGATCTCCTTGCAGTCCAAGGGACTCTCAAGAGCATTCTCCAACACCACAGTTCAAACGCATCAATTCTTTGGCACTCAGGCTTCTTCACAGTCCAACTCTCACATCCATACATGACCACTGGAAAAACCATAGCCTTGACTAGA
>SJYQ01002651.1:67177-98064 GCA_006410935.1 Redunca redunca | reverse complement strand
ATCTTTTTTGGGTGTTAGTTCTAAAAGGTCTTGTAGGTCTTCATAAAACTGTTCAACTTCAGTTTCCTCAGTGTTACTGGTTGGGGCATAAACTTGAATAAATGTGATATTGAATGGTTTGCCTTGGAGACGAACAGAGATCATTCTGTCATTTTTGAGACTGCATCCAAGTACTGCATTTCGAACTCTTCTGTTGACCATGATGGCTACTCCATTTCTTCTGAGGGATTCCTGCCTGCAGTAGTAGATGTAATGGTCATCTGAGTTAAATTCACCCATTCCAGTCCGTTTTAGTTCGCTGATTCCTAGAATGTCGACGTTCACCCTTGCCATCTCTTGTTTGACCACTTCCAATTTGCCTTGATTCATGGACCTGACATTCCAGGTTCCTGTGCAATATTGCTCTTTACAGCATCGGATCTTGCTTCTATCACCGGTCACACCCACAACTGGGTATTGTTTTTGCTTTGGCTCCATCCCTTCATTGTTTCTTGAGTTATTTCTCCACTGACCTCCAGTAGCATATTAGGCACCTAATGACCTGGGGAGTTCCTCTTTCAGTATCCTATCATTTTGCCTTTTCCTACTGTTCATGGAGTTCTCAAGGCAAGAATACTGAAGTGGCTTGGCATTCCCTTCTCCAGTGGACCACATTCTGTCAGGCCTCACCACCATGACCCGCCCATCTTGTGTTGCCCCGCAGGCATGGCTTGGTTTCATTGAGTTAGACAAGGCTGTGGTCCTAGTGCGATTAGACTGACGAGTTTTCTGTGATTATGGTTTCAGTGTGTCTGCCCTCTGATGCCTTCTTGCAACACTTACCATCTTACTTGGGTTTGTCTTACCTTGGACGTGGGGTATCTCTTCACGGCTGCTCCAGCAAAGCACAGCCGCTGTTCCTTACCTTGGACGAGAGGTATCTCCTCACCGCCGCCCTTCCTGACCTTCAACGTGGGATAGCTCCTCTAGGCCCTCCTGCGCCAGCGCAGCCACCTCTCCTTGGGCGTGGGTTGATCTTCCCAGAAGCCTCATTTTAAAAAAATCCATGAGTGGGAATAATAAAACTATCTGTCTCATAAGATCTTTGGGTGTATTAATGCAAATAACCTCAGCACAGTACCTTACATGAGGCACTCAGTATCTGTTAATTTTTCTACTATTATCAATTTGTTAAAGATTAAAGTTGCCTCAATAGAAAAGTGAAATCAGCAGACCTGGATGATTTTCTTGCATTTTAATAAAACAACTAGGTCAAATCAGTTCAAAGACACCAGTTATTATAAAACCACATAAAAGATCAGAATGTTCCTAAAAAGGGAGAAAATGTAGGCTAATACAATAATGCTTCCCAGGTGGTACTAGTGGTAAAGAACCCACCTGGCCACGCAGGAGATGAAAGAGAGGTGGGTTCCACCCCCGGCTTGGGAAGATCCCCTGGAAGAGGAAATGGCAACTCCCTCCAGTATTCTTTTCTGGAGAATATCATGGACAGAGAAACCTGGCAGGCTATAGTCCATAGGGTTGCAAAGAGTCAGACACAAATGAAGTGACTTAGCACTAATGTAACATAATATAAATTCACACATATATATGAATGATATTGAAAATTATAGGGACTGAAAGACAAAGATTTATACTAAAGTCAATTTCACAGACCCCTTGAAAAGAAAGAGATTTTATATTTATAAAGAATAAATCCTTTCACATTACTCTCATCCAGGTTACTGAAACACTGAAAACTGATAGATTCACAGTAGAGTTAAAAACAGACATCTACATCATGATTCTAGAAAAATCTAAAAAAAAATTTTCAGCTTAATAGATTCCAGATTCTTTATGCTTTTACTCTAGGCCAGGTATACCTAACATCTTTAACATTTTTATTGCATTTAATATTCACAATCTCTCTATATTAGTAGGTATTATTAGCTCCACTCTGTAGATAAGAAAACTAACCAAGTGAAAATAATATACTTTTGTTAATATAGATTTTAAATCTTTTCTTCTTTGATAAGTCCATTTTGAATCTGTATAGTAAAGCTTTCTCAATTTCCATCAAAATAAAATAAAATTTTAAAGTACTACTTAAATTCTTTGCCTCTCTTTATCTATATATTACTTCTCACCATTTTCATTAAAAAGACAGTTCAGTTCAGTTCAGTCGCTCAGTCATGTCTGACTGTCTGTGATCCCATGAATAGCAGCATGCCAGGCCTTGTCTATCGCCAACTCCTGGAGTTTGTCCAAACTCTTGTCCATCGAGCTGGTGATGCCATCCAGCCATCTCACCCTCTGTCGTCCCCTTCTCCTCCTGCCCTCAATCCCTCCCAGCATCAGGGTCTTTTCCAATGAGTCAACTCTTCGCATGAGGTGGCCAAAGTATTGGAGTCTCAGCTTCAACATCAGTCCTTCCAATGAACACCCAGGACTGATCTCCTTTAGGACAGACTGGTTGGATCTTCTTGCAGCCCAAGGGACTCTCAAGAGTCTTCTCCAACATCACAGTTCAAAAGCATCAATTCTTCGGTGCTCAGCCTTCTTCACAGTCCAACTCTCACATTCATACATGACCACTGGAAAAACCATAGCCTTGACTAGATGGACCTTTGTTGGCAAAGTAATGTCTGCTTTTCAATATGCTGTCAAGGTTGGTCATAACTTTCCTTCCAGGGAGTAAGCGTCTTTTAATGTCATGGCTACAATCAACATCTGCAGTGATTTTGGAGCACCCCCCAAATAAAGTCTGACATTGTTTCCACTGTTTCACCATCTATTTCCCATGAAGTGATGGGACCAGACGCCATGATCTTAGTTTTCTGAATGTTGAGCTTTAAGCCAACTTTTTCACTCTCTTCTTTCACTTTCATCAAGAGGCTTTTGAGTTCCTCTTCACTTTCTGCCATAAGGGTGGTGTCATCTGCATATCAGAGGTTATTAATATTTCTCCCGGCAATCTTGATTCAAGCCTGTGCTTCTTCCAGTCCAGCATTTCTCGTGATGTACTCTGCATATAAGTTAAATAAGCAGGGTGACAATATACAGCCTTGATGTACTCCTTTTCCTATTTGGAACTAGTCTGTTGTTCCATGTCCAGTTCTAACTGTTGCTTCCTGACCTGCATTTAGGTTTCTCAAGAGGCAGACCAGGTGGTGTGGTATGTCCATCTCTTTCAGAATTTTCCACAGTTTCTTGTGATCCACACAGTCAAAGGCTTTGGCATAGTCAATAAAACAGAAGTAGAGGTTTTTCTGGAACTCTCTTGCTTTTTCCATGATCCAGCGGATGTTGGCCATTTGATCTCTGGTTGCTCTGCCTTTTCTAAAACCAGCTTGAACATCAGGAAGTTCACGGTTCACGTATTGCTGAAGCCTGGCTTAGAGAATTTTGAGCATTACTTTACTAGCATGTGAGATGAGTGCAATTGTGCGGTAGTTTGAGCATTCTTTGGCAGTGCCTTTCTTTGGGATTGGAATGAAACCTGACCTTTTGCAGTCCTGTGGCCACTGCTGAGTTTTCCAAATTTGCTGGCATATTGAGTGCAGCACTTTCACAGCATCATCTTTCAGGATTTGAAACAGCTCAACTGGAATTCCATCACCTCCACTAGCTTTGTTTGTAGTGATGTTTTTCTAAGGCCCACTTGACTTCACATTCCAGGATGTCTGGCTCTAAGTGAGTGATCACAACTTCATGATTATCTGGATCGTGAAGATCTTTTTTGTACCATAAGAGTGGATTTTGTCTAGACAAAACAATCAAGGGAGAGACTAGATTTTATGTGCAATTTCAAAGTAGATAATCAAAAATGTGTTATTTCATTTTTGAACAGCTCATATATTAAGAATAGAAGATTATCCATGGTTAGATATAAAGGAGAATGTTTTCTGAGACAGATATTTGAAGAGAACTTTTTGTGCACTGTGAGCCTATCTCATCCTTTCCCTTTGCCCAGAGGAATGAAGGTGCAACTTCATTGTAATTAATTAATTAATAAATTTTGGAGGGAGTATAGTTGCCTTATAATGTTGTGTCTGATTTAGGTCATACCTGAATGGTCTAGTGGTTTTTTCCACTTTCTTCAATTTCAGTCTGAATTTGGTAATAAGGAGTTCATGATCTGAGCCACTGTCAGCTCCCGGTCTTGTTTTTGCTGACTGTATAGAGCTTCTCCATCTTTGGCTGCAAAGAATATAATCAGTCTGATTTCGGTGTTGACCGTCTGGTGATGTCCATGTGTAGAGTCTTCTCTTGTGTTGTTGGAAGAGGGTGTTTGCTATGACCAGTGCATTCTCTTGGAAGAACTCTATTAGCCTTTGCCCTGCTTCATTTCGTACTCCAAGGCCAAATTTGCCTGTTACTCTAGGTGTTTCTTGACTTCTTACTTTTGCATCCAGTCCCCTATAATGAAAAGGACATCTTTTTTGGATGTTAGTTATAGAAGGTCTTCTAGATCTTCATAGAACTGTTCAACTTCAGATGCTTCAGCATTACTGGTCGGGGCATAAACTTGGATTACCGTGATATTGAATGGTTTGCCTTGGAAACGAACAGAGATCATTCTGTCATTTTTGAGATTGCATCCAAGTACTGCATTTCAGACTCTTTTGTTGGCTATGATGGCTACTCCATTTCTTCTAAGGGATTCCTGCCCACGGTAGTAGATATAATTGTCATCAGAGTTAAATTCACCCATTCTAGTCCTTACAAATAGCTGTGGAAAGAAGGGAAATGAAAAGCAAAGGGGAAAAGCAAAGATATACCCATTTGAATGCAGAGTTCCAAAGAATAGCAAGGAGAGATAAGAAAGCCTTCCTCAGTGATCAATGCAAAGAAGTAGAGGAAAACAATAGAATGGGAAAGACTAGAGATCTCTTCAGGAAAATTAGAGATACCAAGGGAACATTTCATGCGAAGATGGGCTCAGTAAGGACAGAAATGGTATGGACCTAACAGAAGCAGAAGATATTAAGAAGAGGTGGCAAGAATACACAGAAGACCTGTACAAAAATGATCTTCACGACCCAGATAATCAAGATGGTATGTTCACTCACCTAGAGCCAGACATCCTGAAATGTGAAGTCAAGTGGGCCTTAGGAAGCGTCAATACAAACAAAGCCAGTGGAGGTGATGGAATTCCAGTGGAGCTGTTTCAAATCCTGAAAGATGATGCTGTGAAAGTGCTGCACTCAGTATGCCAGCAAATTTGGAAAACTCAGCAGTGGCCACAGGACTGCAAAAGGTCAGTTTTCATTCCAATCCCAAAGAAAGGCAATGCCAAAGATTCTCAAACTACCACACAATTGCACTCATCTCACACACTAGTAAAGTAATGCTTAAAATTCTCCAAGCCAGGCTTCAGCAATACTTGAACCGTGAACTTCCAGATGTTCAAGCTGCTTTTAGAAAAGGCAGAGCAACCAGAGATGAAATTGCCAACATCTGCTGGATCATTTAAAAGCAAGAGAGTTCCAGAAAAAACATCTATTTCTGCTTTATTGACTATGCCAAAGCCTTTGACTGTGTGGATCACCACAAACTGTGGAAAATTCTTAAAGAGACAGGAATACCAGACTACCTGACCTGCCTTCTGAGAAATCTGTATGCATGTTAGGAAGCAACAGTTAGAGCTGGACATGGAACAACAGACTGGTTCCAAATAGGAAAAGGAGTACGTCAAGGCTGTATATTGTCATCCTGCTTATTTAACTTATATGCAGAATACATCATGAGAAACACTGGACTGGAAGAAGCACAAGCTGGAATCAAGATTGCTGGGAGAAATATCAATAACCTCAGATATGCAGATGACACCACCCTTATGGCAGAAAGTGAAGAGGAACTCAAAAGCCTCTTGATGAAAGTGAAAGAGGAGAGTGAAAAAGTTGGCTTAAAGCTCAACATTCAGAAAACGAAGATCATGGCATCTGATCCCATCACTTCATGGCAAACAGATGGCGAAACAGTGGAAACAATGGCTGACTTTATTTTTTGGGGCTCCCAAATCACTGCAGATGGTGATTGCAGCCATGAAATTAAAAGACGCTTACTCCTTGGAAGGAAAGTTATGACCAACCTAGACAGCATATTAAAAAGCAGAGATATTACTTTCCAACAAAGGTCTATCTAGTCAAGGCTTTGGTTTTTCCAGTAGTCATGTATGGATGTGAGAGTTGGACTATGAGGAGGGCTGAGAGCAGAAGAAGTGATGCTTTTGAACTGTGATGTTGGAGAAGACTCTTGAGAGTCCCTTGGGCTGCAAGAAGATCCAACAAGTCCATCCTAAAGGAGGTCAGTCCTGGGTGTTCATTGGAAGGACTGATGTTGAAGCTGAGACTCCAATACTTTGGCCACCTCATGTGAAGAGCTGACTCACTGGAAAAGACCCTGATGCTGGGAAAGATTGAAAGCAGGAGGAGAAGGGGATGATAGAGGATGAGATTGTTGGATGGCATCACCCACTCAATGGACATGAGTTTGGGAGGACTCCAGGAGTTGGTGATGGACAGGGAGGCCTGGCGTGCTGCAGTTTATGGGGTCGCAAAGAGTCATACATGACTGAGTGACTGAACTGACCTGAACTGAATGTTGTGTTATTTTCTACTGTACAGTAAAATAAATCAGCTCTACCTGTACATATATCCCTCTGGATTTCTTTTCCAGTTAGGTCACCACAGAGCATTTGAGCAGAGTTCTCTGAGCTATATAGTAGGTTTTCATTAGTTGCCTATTTTATAAAAAGCATCAATAGTGTATATATTTCAATCCCAATCTCTTGATTCATTCCACCCCCTCTCCCCACCTTGGTGTCCATACATTTGTTCTCTATGTCGGTGTCTCTATTTCTGTTTTGCAAAAGTGTTCATCTATACCACTTTTATAAACTCCACTTATATGTGTTAATATATAACCTTTGTTTTTCTCTTTCTGAATGACTTCGCTTAGTATGACAGTTTCTAGGTTCATCCACGTCTCTACAAAGCCACTTCTTAACTTTGTATCTTTTAAAAGGGGCTTAAGGAGACCACTGAAGGAATCTGATATATGTGTATATAGATATGCATATATATAGGTTTGTGTATATATATGTGGGCTCCTCAGGTGGCACAGTGGTAAATACTTTGCCTACCAAAGCAGGAGAGGCAAGAGCCCAGGGTCCCATCCCTGGGTTGGGAAGATCTCCTGAAGTAGACATTGGCATCCCACTCCAGTGTTCTTGCCTGGAAAATTACATGGACAGAGGAGCCTGGCAGGCTACAGTCCATGGGTTCTTGAAGACTCGGAAATGAGTGATCGACTGAGCACATACATGTATATATATGTGAATGATTCATAATATGCATGCATATATAATATCAAAGTGTATTTGAAAGTGTATATTAGTGTATTTTCTGAAGTTGGGGGAAATTGTGAGCTTGTGATGGATTCAGACCTGAGAAAGTGTGACCTGCTAGTGGTGGTGTCCAGCAGAAAGAGGCTGAGAGTTGTGTTACTGGAGACAGGTAGTGGGGGATTTGCAATAAGCAGCCAAAGAGGAAGCACTGCCTGAGTCAAGGGGGTTGTCAGAGGGTTCACCCAGGAGTCTCTCCAAGATGCCCAGGGAAAGAGTCAGTGTTAACTGGATATAGAGCCATACAGGGTGTAGCAGTACTAGTTAAGACCTGCTCTCAAGACTTTATGGGAAAAAAAAAAAAAAAAAAAACCTGCTGTTAAGTGGAAAGAAGAGAAGACAACCACTTCTATCTTGGCCTAGTTCCCTGAAGAAAGTCCCATTGAAAGCTTACATTCTGAGACTGTATAGCAAAATGTCATGTCGATACGGCAAGGTCAAGGGGAAAAGGAAATGAGTCAGGCAGGGAAAAAGCGAGTGCCTTTAGCAGGTGGCACATCACGGAGCATGCTAATAGCTTCACCAGCATTCAGAGCTAATTGCTTGTTCCTAGGGCACCTCTTGGGCTTCCCAGTGGCTCAGCGGTAAAGAATCTGCCTGCAATGCAGGAGACACAGGAGATGCTGATTTGATCCCTGGGTCGAGAAGATCCCCTGGAACAGGGCCTGGCAACCACTCCAGTATTCTTGCCTGGAAAAATCCCATGGACAGAGGAGCCTGGTGAGCTACAGTCCACAGGGTCACAAAGAGACACGACACGGAAGTGACTGCGCATGCGTGAGCAGGTCACTTCTTCCACACAGGTTCTGTGGAGCCACCATTCCTTCGAATATTCTCTCAGTGGAGGTAATGGACAGACATTGATCTGCTGGTTTTGTTTTCTTATTTCTTGTCCCTTGCAATCTCAAGTTCAACTTCTGAGGCATTAACTTCCTTACTTTTGACCCTTGACCCAGTTTGTGTTTTCAGGCCCCTCTAGAAAGCTGCTAGGAAAGCCAGACCTTGTGCTTTGCAGTGCATGGCTTCTCCCTGAACGTGGGCATGGGAGGAGAGTCAGCATCTCAACAGGTCCAGTTAGATGAGATTAAGTGAAGAATGGTGGAACTACCGCATGGCTTATATGAAGAAGCTGAGAAAGCTCACACGGTATCAGGAGATGAAGCAGGAGTGAAGGTCTCGAAGGCTGCCCTTGGAATGCAGTTGGGGCAAGATGAAGTGAGGTGTTTTTCTGAAATGCCTCTCTTCCCAGAGAAAGGAGGAACAAATATTTACTTTTGAACAAGCCTTGAAAATGCATTTATTATGTTGCCTGGACAGTTTTACTTAGTGAAATGAGGCTGAAATTGTGACTTGAAATACCTATGAGAATTTTTACTGACTGAAAGCAGAGTCATGGCTTCTGCCTAATTCTTATCCAGGGGCAAAGAAGGATTGGGCTTACCTGCTGGTTCAGTAGTAAAGAATCCACCTGTAATGCAGGAGATGTGGATTCGATACCGGGGCCAGGAAGATCCCTTGGTGTAGGAAGTGGCCACCAACTCCAGTATTCTTGCCTGGAGAATCCCATGGAGAGAAGAAGCCTGGTGGGCTACCGTGCATGGGGTCGCAAAGATTTAGCAACTGAGCACCAGCACCAGCATGGAAGGATTCTCCTCACTGAAGATGTTTAAAGAGATAATGAAATTAATTTCATGAATGTATGTTAAGATTTCTGCACTTTCTAGTCACTAATTATACTCTGAGTTCTTAAAATGCACTTTATTCCACCATTTCTACTTTTTCACTTCCCATTAGTTCCTTACACACCACCATTAGTCTTTACCACTAATGCGACAACTGTGCAAACTGATAAGACTCTCGTAAGTCTCTATATCACTTTTTTTCTCTGCAGTGTTTGTGCTCACCACTATTTATTTTTAATACTTTCCTGCCTCAGATTCTATGACACCAAACTTCTTGGTTCTCTTTTCACTTCCCTAATCAGTCCTTGGAATCTTTGATACCCATTCCTTCTTCTATACCCAGCTTCTAAAAAAAAAAAAAAATTAATGACCTTTGGGGTTTACTCCTCAGTCCATGCTTTCTTGACTCTGTGTCTTTCCCCAGGGCAAGTTTTCTTTCCTCTGCCAACTCTCAGCAATTATGAACTTAAATCTCGGAGAACTCCTTACCTACAGGACATCTTTATTTCAAATTCAACATATCCCAAAGCTGAACTCTTCATCTTTTACTTCCAAACTGGCTACTTCTTCTGGCATTTACTATCTTGATTTATTGTACCATTATTCACCACACCCCACCCTCTGCCGAGTCAGTAACCTGGGAATGATCCCAGACTCCGCATGGACCTTCATTTCCACATCAAAGCAGTCACCAAGCCCTGGAGATAAAACCTCTGGAGGAGCTCATGAATCTATCTGCTCCATGTCATCCTCACTGCTACTGCCTTAGATTAGGTCTTCACTGGGTCTGAACTGGGTGTTACCTTAGCCTCTGACAGCCTCTGACTAACATTTCTATTACTTTAAATTTCAGACCCACGCTGTCACAAGAATCATCTCTATCATTTTTTTCTATATAATAAAATAAGAAAAGCCCTTCCAACTCTGAGTCTGTAAAGAAATGACAAATTTTGTGTTAACAGCGGTATAGTCAAAGCCCTCCTGATCTGACTGCTGTTGACCTACTAGTTTTGGAATAAGAGTAATATGATAAACACAGAGCATGTCCTTTACCATCAAGCCAGTACCAAGTTCTCATCCTGGCTCTGCCACTCACTGTCTGTCTGTCTGTGGGCAAAGTAATAAGCCTTTTGGACTTTGGGTGTTTCATGGGTAAAATATTGGTCAGTATCTATAACCATGGCGAAGATTAAATGGAACCATGTATGTGATGCGTTCAGCACCTAAACAGCGCTCAACACATTTCCTTTCCTCCTTCACTCACTGCATTCCCTTTACCTTATGTATCAGCATGCTGGTATGCATGAAATATCTCAAATCTGTTTTTTGATCCCATCCATTTTTGTCATATAATATTCTCTCTAAGAGTAACTTTCTCTTTCCTGCTGGAGAGTTGCTTCTCATTCTAGAAGATGAAACTGCAGGGCACTTCTGCAAAGCACCCCCTTACACCCAAGGCAAAGGTAAACACTCTATTCTCTTTTTAAAATCTCTTTCAATATCTTTTTTAATTGCCAAAGCAGCTCTTATGTCACTGTGCCATAAGAATGAGGCTCTTGGGCTTGGAGGATACACAGTCAGTCACATTATGTTCTTAAAAGCTGACATGATATCAATACAAATAAAGAAAAATGCATAAAAGGACCTCTGAAATGATCTTGTTACTGTGCAATCATGCACTGACCAACCTTGTGTCTGATTGTCTTCACTATTAAAAACGAGTTTGGCAAATTTGTATGGGATGGACTGAAAATTATGATGCTTTATGAAACAAGACCTATGAGGAAAGTCTAATTGTACTGATATTAGTCAATCTAAAGAGGAAGTAGAAATCACTCAGTAACAATTCTCAGTCGCAATGTGGACACAACTGGGCATTTTCTGGAGTCAGTGAGCACCAGATGAGTGGGGATAGTGTAAATTTCATAGGAAATGTAGATACAATAATAGAAACATTTCTTGAGGGTAAGAGATACTAAATAATGAAATGTTTAATAACAGATACAATAACAGAAACATTTCTTGAGGGTAAAAGATACTAAATAATGAAATGTTCCATCCAAGTGGCTGTGACAATTCCTCAATACTGTCTTTCCAAATTTGCTTAACAACTATTTCTCTTGAATGCTGGAAAATGGACCAGTTGGCTCATCAAGATCCTCTCCACCCACAGGATCCCATGAATGCCATCCGGGAAAGAAGACTTAACTCTCGTGCAAATGTAAGCACAATAAATTCTTCTTAAAGCTATTAAACCCTTTTTATTGTAAGCAGTACTTGCACCAGGGGAGACTAAGGTTCACAGATGGATAGCATAAACCCATATAATTATGCTACATATCTGCAAATAATTAATTTGGCTTTGTGCATGTAATTTGTGTGTCATTGCCCAAACATCCTCTTACAAAAATACAACTCAAAATGTGCTGAACGGGGCAACAAGCTTTTTAGTCTTCAGAGTGACATATTTCCAGAATAAGTTACAGCAGACATGAAAGTAGACAGTTGGCCTGTCTTGTATGGGGCCTAAAAGTAGTTACTAGGTGATTGAGGAGTGATTGGAAAGGCAGAAGGGGTTCCAGACAGAGAATTTTCATGTCATGAGCCAGTAGTGTGTGGGAAGCTGGCAACCAGTCAGATGGAGACTAAACTAGGCTTTACTACTGCTCTTTACTTCCAGTGAACTGGAGGCATGCATCTCCTAATGTGTTTTCTCTTTCTTTTCCTTTCTACTCATGATGATGACTCAGGATGGCGACTGACCAACTTTTCACTTCCATGTTCTGATCTGCCCCCCTAGCACTCCTCGCACACTTGATCTAATACAGTTTTGTCCTAGAGCAGTGGCTTAATACAAATCTGCCTGTGGCAGCATGTGATCTGCTCCTAACATTCCTGGACTAGGATCAAAATGATGTAACCCTGCAGGGAAAGTCCAGGACTCATTTTTGCATCTATATAGCAGCTGCTTGCTGACTGCAGAACATTGCAAGCATGCACTCAGTGGTTCTTAACTAGGGGCAGTATCACCCCTAGTGGGGTTCGTATTTGTGTGGGGGCCTTGTGGCACCATTGATATTTGGTGGGTGGCAGCCAGAGATGCAAATGTCTGGTAATATTTGAGATAATTAGCATCACAAAGATTTGTTTCACCCCCCAAAGCCAAACCTGAAAAGCAGGTTAGATTTAGAACTGCCCCAATGTTTGCCTCAATAGCCAGGAAGCAATGTAAACGCACTTTGCCTTTTTGCCCAAAGAGATTGTATGTGAAAGAAAATATGACTCTTTATCATTTGCCTGAGACACCAGGCCCTCATTACAAAAGGGGACAATTAATCTTATTGAGGAACTTAAGATCTTAATAGGAAATCTAGACCCAGAATCTGTTAATGGCTTTGAGCATTTCTTACAATTCCAGTCCAGTGAGGGGAGAGAGAATGCATTTGAGAGGTAAGTACAATTTAGTGGTACTTAGCCATGAGATTGGACTTCCCTAGTGGCTCAGACAGTAAGGCGTCTGCCTACAATACGGGAGACCTGGGTTCAACCCCTGGTTCGGGAAGATCCCCTGGAGAAGGAAATGGCAACCCACTCCAGTGCTCTTGCTTGGAAAAATCCCATGGATGGAGGAGCCTGGTAGGCTATAGTCCATGGGGTTGCAAAGAGCTGGACACGACTGAGCACTTTCACTTTCACTTTCTTTCAGCCATGAAATTAGAAGACGATTACTTCTTGGCCAGAAAGCTATGACAAACCTAGACAGTGTCTTAAAAAGCAACGACATCACTTTGCTGACAAAGGTCCATATAGTTAAGGCAATGGTCTTTCCAGTAGTCATGTATATGGCTGTGAGAGGTGGACCATAAAGAAGACAGAGCACTGAAGAATTGATGCTTTCAAACTGTGGTGCTGGAGAAGACTCTTGAGAGTCCCCTGGACTGCAAGGAGATCACACCAGTCAATCCTAAAGGAAGTCAACTTGGAAGGACCATTGCTGAAACTGAATACTTTGGCCACCTGATGCAGAGTCGACTCTGGAAAAGATCCTGATGCTGGAAAAACTGAAGGCAGAAGAAGAGGGTGACAAAGGGTGAAATGGTTGGATGGCATCATTAATTCAATGGATATGAACTTGGGCAAACTCCCAGAGATGATGAGGGAGGGAAGCCTGCGTGCTGCAGTCCGTGGGGTTGTGAAGAGTCGGACACAACTTGGTGACTGAACACCACCACCACCAACAACCGTTTAGTGGAAATCCCCCATATCATAAAAGATTTAGAAAGCCCTATCTTTGAATTCCTGTTCAGCACTTATTGTCTGTATAACCTTAACCAATGTGCTTACTACTGAACCTAGAGTTTCCTATCTGTAGAAGAAGTGTTACTGTATCACATAGGTTGCTGAAAAATTAGTTTAATGCATAAGTCTTACCACAGTATCTTGGTGTGTGAAAAATGGTAGCTAAATAATAATAATAAATAATTATTAATGTTATTAATAGTGTAATTATTCAGAGTAAGAAAAAAGGAACTCAATTATCTGTGTTCAACTGATATTCTATTCAATGTCTTTTATAAAACACATTATAAAAGGGGAAAATAATTCTTGTCTTGATGAGATGGTAAACAAGTAATAAATGTACAAAATATGTGTAGGGGAGGAAATGTGGTAAAGAGGAAATTATTTTGGTTCCTAGTATTATTTTTTTCTCTGTATTAATTATATGGCTCCCTCCCATGCCAGGCCTGGTTGCCTTTAACTTTAAAAGCTGAGGACCTCTTCAGGGGCTAAAGATTCAATTATTCAATACTATCCATTAAAACCCCCCACTGTGAGTTTTGTTGCTGTGAGCTTTCATTTAGAACTATTGTGTAATTAGCAGCATCTTGGTATAATTCAGTTTTGGAGGGTGAGAACATTGAAACCATTGGCCTTGCTCTATTCATCCATCATGTACATCTGTGTACAAGAAAGACTATACTATGTTGAAGAACAAATATTCTTAGGAAAAAAAAAATACAGTGCTCAACAGGCTGACTTTTTGAGTTCACAGGAGACAAATAATTGTCCTATGTCATTTCCTCCTATCAATTCCAGATGCAGGCAAAGATTTACCAGACTTTTCAGTAGTTGCTTTGCTGCTCATGTCTCCAGTGAATCTATAAGATCTGTTGTTCTCTTAAAACGATACTCTTTTGCTTATTCTCTCCTACCTGGCTGAAATTTTCAGGTACAATGATTGTTGGAGTGGTGGAAGGGTGCTGTCCTAGTTCCATTAAATAGTAATTCAATTTTAAGTTCTCTAACAGAAACTTAGCAAAAGAAGATCTAATTTACAGTTATACATAAAGCGATTTGCAAGAACTTCTTTGAGTAAAATAGGAGAATGCGTAAGAAGGCGCAGTTTTCAAGTTACGTGCACATCTGAGACTCTTCTCACTGAGACCCTGGACTTAAGAGTTTGCCCCTTTCCATGGTTGCCTCATTCATAGTTTGTGTTCTTGACTCATAGGAAGAGAATACAAGTTCTTTCTCCAAAAATATCAAGTGTAAAGGACCAGTTGGTTTAATCAACAATTTATAAAGCATCAAATGCTGAAAAATTGGAAAAAAAAATCTTTGGGGGAATATTGGAGAATAAGCAACTATTCCAAAAGAATAGCCTAGGAAAATATAAAGTTCAGTTATATATGAGTTATTAGTATTTTAAAGTGATTATGCATAATGTTATTATTATAATGTATTATAATTTCATATTTGGATTTAATAAATAATTAATTGAGCATGATTAATCATTTTACATAAAGGGAAAGAGTTATCAGTTAATGAATTTGGGTGATTAGAACCTAAAACTTTATTGTCTACCTGAACATTATTCCTACGGAAGTAGAGACAATATTCTCAATACACTCTACATCTGTCCCCAGGTTATATTTGCATTCTGAACCCAGGTTATATTTGCATTCTGAAACACTGGAGCAGGTGGAGCTCAGATATTGCAAGGGTAGGTTCATCAGCCTGGTTCTCAGTGCTTGTCTACTTATGCAACCCTGAACCTACTGTCCCATCTGGCCCTTGGAGCTTACAGACATCTCTGAACTATCTTCACTTCTGTTGGCAGGGTGCCTTCAGATTCTGGCACAAATGAGATTTGAACAGGACTGGTTAAAGTGCTAGAACTCTAAACCAGTTCATTTTAAGTCACTGTGATCATTATGATATGATGCCACTTTGACATTAAAGGTGACTAAAGAAATTGTGACTGCATGCAAGAATGAAAGGGCCTGGTAATACTAGGTGCCAAGTGTAAGATTCCACCTGAGAAAACTCAGAACCATTTGGGAAGAATTTTTTGAAGGCTAGATCACGCAGAAGGAGAGCCAGATCAAACTGATAATTACTGTTGTTATTACCTTATCTCACTCAGAGGCTAGTGTAGTCTGTGAAATATGTTTCACTCATCTTTCTGAATCCCATGGACTGAGGAGCCTGGCAGACAACAGGCCATAGTGTTGCAGAGCTGGACAAGACTGGAGCGACTTAGCACACACACACATCTTTCTAAAAATTCATAAGCTAATAAAAATGATACATATATAATCGATAAGGAGAGATTTTCATCAAATTTTCAGATATTAACTGAATTCCTTTTTAAAAAAGTAACTCATGTAATTCCAAGATCCAGCTCTTCAGAAATTCATAAAGATGTAAAGTGCTTCAAACGAGATGGAGAATGTTTGGAACATGAGCAGGGAAATTATCACTTGATAGGTGGCAACACTGTGAGAACAAATTTGCCTTTTTTCATCCCCTTCCTGGTTATTTTTCCCGTCACATAAAGGGAAAATGAAACACCAGGAAAAGTCAGGTTATTGTCATCTACACTGGTTCCTGTCACCGGTTAAGTAGCATATACTTCTTAAGAGCAGCCGATGCCTGGCCCACCATTCCCGTGCATACATTTTGAGCTGTTTCCCATGCATGCCTCAATGCAGGAGGAGTTCATTGGTCACTGTGGGGCCTACTCCTCGAAGCAGGAGTTTTCAATCTTCATTGTTCTGGTTGCAGAACCCTTTGTTTAAACGCCTAAGATGTAAACCAGATGAAAACAGAGCTGCTCTGTTTGAAGAAGGCGCTTGAGGGGGCTCATCCCATTGCTCTCTCACTTCTCCGAGGGCTCTGAAGCCCTTTGCTCTATATCAATTCGGACTTTCTTATTAAAATAAAATTCCGGAACACTGTGGGTTTTCCCTGGAAGGGGAATCTCCAAATGAAGAAGCACAGTTTATTGAGTTTCTCTGTCTCTGCTTCCTTCAGTTTCACACTCAATTTAGTCCCATTCCAGCTTCGTTTGTGTGTGTGCATGTTCAGTCCTGTCTGACTCTTTCACAACCCTATGGACCCCAGCCCACCAGGCTCCTCTGTCAATGGGATTATCCTGGTAAGAATACTGGTGTTGGTTGCCATTTCCTTCTCCAGGGGCTCTTCCCCATCCAGGGATCAAACCTACGTCTCAGGGAAGCCCTCCCACCTTCATGATGTGCTCCTGTTAAGCCACTGGCCCCGGGCTTCTCTTCACAGACATAAGGCAGGGATTTTCTGCTACGGAGCACCAAGGAGCTACACTCACAGACTGTAAGCGCAAGAAGGATAGAGACTGGGTCTGTTTTGTTAAGGGTTGCATTGTGGGGACATATGTTGTGCCTGGCATATATTGGGCATTCAATCAATATTTGTGGACTGAATGACAGGGTAAAGGAATAGCCAAATGGGGAAAGCATAGATAGTTCAGGAGATATAAAAAGAGTGCATCAAAGGAGTAAAGCATTTCTAGAGCTGTGTTGGCAGTCCTGCCCCTGGGCTCATGAACTTGACTTATCTCATTCTCCAGTTTGAGTCAGATGGCCCCAGAGGGCCCTCACAACTTTGCCTGGGCTCTTATGACTTACTTCTTAGATGGTTTCACTTAGTACCATCTTAAAACTACCCTAGGGGATGGCTTAAATACTCTTCTCTATGGTGACCTAATATGCCCATGATTGAGGCCAAGGTACTCTGATGTTTTTCCTCAGTTACTGGAAGACTGCGCTTTGGTTTCTGAGTTTCTGAGTTTTTCTTTTTTAAAAAATTTGATGTTTGTTTTGTCTAAGTAGTACTAGAAATGACTTCATCTATCTGATTAGCCCTTTCCCCATACATAGTGGATGAGCTTGGCTCTTACACCGGAGTATATAAACATATTTAAATACAATTCATTATAATAAGAATGGTATTTACAGAGTGCTTGCGTGTTTAATCATTCAGTCATACCCAACTCTTTGCAATATTATGGATCATAGCCCACCAGGCTCCTTTGTCCATGGAATTTTCCAGGCAAGAATAATGGAGTGGGTTGCCATTTCCTTCTCTATTTATTGAGTAATAGTAGCAAAATGATCCCCTGATATTTACATAAAGCACCCAGAATGGGGGGGAGGGGTCATTGGAGGGTGGGGTAAGCTGAGTAATGCCCCCCAAAGATGTCAGTTCCTGGTCTCTGAAACTTGTGTTGCCTTATAAAGGGAAAGAAAAGATCTATGTACAATAAATGTGATTCAGTTGAGAATTTTGAGTTAAGGAGATTATCCTGAATAATCAGGATGGACCCTAAATGTAATATCTTATAAGAGAGAGGCAGAGTGGGGTTTGATGGAAGAAGATATACACATGGGAGATATACACACAGAAGAAGAAACACACCCAGCACCACCAGAAACTGGGAGAGGCCAGGGACCAATTCTCCCCTGGAGCCTTCAGAGGGAACGCAGAGCTGATGAGCCTTTGATCTTGGCCCAGTGACACTGATGTTGGAGCTCTGGTTCCTAGAACTGTGACAGAATCCGTTTTCATTGTTCAAAACCACCAAGTTTGTCATAGTTTGCTACAGGAGCCACAGGAAACGACAAGGGAAATGTACCCTTTTAAGATTTGGTATGTTATGTTCTTAAAACTGCTCATTGCCAAGTGTTTCTGGGTTTGTATGTATACACCCTATCAGGATTACCAGCTATTTCCTGTGGTTGAAGTCTGCAAGGGTTTTATAAGTCGTAAGGGATGATAGGAATTTTTTAAATATAATTTTTAAAATCTCTTTTTGGCTGTGCTGGATCTCCACTGCTGCTTGGGCTTTCCCTAGTTGGTGACTGGGGGCTACACTCTAGCTGTGGTGCAGCGGCTTCTCCTCGTGATGGTTTCTCTTGTGCACCGCGGGCCCTAGGTACTTGGGCTTCAGCAGTGGAGGCACGTGGGCTCAGCAGTTGGGACTCCTGGGCTCTAGAGTGCAGGCTCAATAGCTGTGGCTCACGGGCTTAGTTGCTCTCCTGCATGTGGGATCTTCCCGGATCAGGGACTGAACCCGTGTCTCCTGCATTGGCAGGAAGATTCTTTACCACTAAACCAGAGAGAAACTTTTGAAAGGCCAAATCACCATAAAGAAAGGATGAGAGATGTAAAAGTTGAGAGATGAAAGGATGAGACTGAGTTTGAGCGGATCACTCTGAGGGCAAACAATGCAACTGAGGGCAAATAATTGCGATTATTCAGGGAACAGACTTAGTGTGGTTAGGCAATTAGTTGCGACTGGGGTGATGGGGAAGTGGACTAGGGAACTTACCTGTTAAGTGAAATATGATAATTATAAATTAATGCTAATGTTGGTGTTAACTTCCTATGCAAGCCATCCAGTCTTTGCATGCAATAAGCTGTGCTTGCCCTCACATAGGTAAACAGCTGGTAAATACCCATGAGAACCAGGACCCTGTGTAGGAGGCACTTGTTAATAGCAAAAGACTCCCCTGGATGGAGAGCCTCTGTGTTGGTGAACCTTGAAGCATCAACCCTTGGAGACCTCACTTCAACTCAGGCCTGCCTTCTTCCTCTGATGGAAGCACAAGAAATTTCTGCTGCTTGCTAAATGTGTCCAGTTAGTTTATGAGCATCAGCAGAGAACCTCTCCCCACCAAATACGTCCTTTTACTTGCCCACGGGCCTTTGTAATCTCTTTAAGTTGAGCTATCCAGTGGTATGTTTGTGGATACCTCTACATTCTCATGAGTTTTTTCCATGACTCAGAACGTTATTTCCAAGAGGCCAGGCTGGAGTACCTGGCCTTAGCCTTAAAGTAAAACAAAGACATTGGACTTTCTTTAGAATCCTGTTCTAGCCAGGATTCCTGTATAAAGTATAGATGTGAGAGCACCTCTAGTAGTTCCAGATAGTAGAAAGTACATAATAGTTATCTTGACATTTTAAAGCCATCTGTGCATAAGCTTTGAATTCTCATTATGGCATATAAAAAGTAGACTGTTCACATATAGGCACTTATGATTTCTAATTACTCCATAGTTCTGGAATTCTGAGAAAAGTTTTTGAGATGGAAACTCATCGTGTGATAGACTTCCTGAAGTCTTTATATTTGCATATAATTTCTATAGGGCCTCTCTGCATTTGTGGTAAGATATGACCCTCCAACTTGCCATGTAACTTGCTAATTTTCTCTCTCAGTTGGTCATAAGTTTTTATACTTCTATATCCCAGAAGAACAATTGTGCCATCATTGCTGTGGTACTGATGAATAAGGCTTAGTCTTACTATGATCCTGTAAGATGTTTGGTTTCCTTTAGCTCTTTGAAGTTCATAAAATTAGTTTCCAGCAATGTTTTAATATTTCTCTAAAGAAACAGCAAAGACATAAAACTCATGTTTGTTTGATTCTGTTCTGTGTTACAAGCTTTCAAAGTTGAGCATCTCCGGAACTCCAGAATTCCCCACTCTAGAAGATGAATGGCTAATTGGATCTTAGTATGTAAGAAAACACTAGCAAAGTAGCAGTCCATACCAAATATTTCTTTTCATGATTCTGAAAGCAGTCAAAACATAGATGTGCTTCTAAAACAACTGTGAAGAATATGCATTAAATTAACGAACAGTCTTTCATTTGTTAGTAATTTTGTTATATGCTGCTTGGAAGAGATTAGTTAAAGCTATAATTCTGGAAAGGACGGTCAGACAGAGACAGAGTAGCACCTTAGTAAAACAGACTAATTTTTAAAATTCCGTCATTCACTCATTAATAAGATATTTTTCTTAGTGGCTTTACCTTTATTATATGGTACCTTTTTGCAGAAGAATGCAGTGAAAACAGTTTGTCTATGTCAAACAAAGACAATAGTTATTAACATGTATTAAGCTCTATGTGTCAGGCAGAAGATATTAACACTAAAATATCTTTTCCTCACAATAATATCTAAGAGAGATAAAAGTTTTCTGGTTTTAGGAGTGAGATATCTCAAGCCTAAGACTACATGGTTTAATAAATTGTGGAGCTGGGTTTAAAGCTAGGTGCTTTTTCTCTAGAGCCTGGCCTATGCTATAACACTCCGATAGAATATTTCTTATCACAATTTATATTTTAAGTACAGTGAAAAGCATTGAATTAATTAAACTTCATTTTAAGAGAAAGATGTCATTTTAGATGGACTCAGTCACCAAAGGTTTTGTAGAGGACAGCCTATGGATTGGATAAGTTTGGGTTTGAGTATGAAGGAGGGAAAAGCAGGTATTTGTAGGTTAAAGGTATAAGAGGTGAGAAAAAATGAAAATGGTCAAGTAGGTCAGAATGTGTGTATATATATAATAGACATATGTGTATATATATATATATATATTTAAAGAAGTTATGGGAAACCAGGTCCCTCCCCACATCTGACATTTTATTATTAAAATTTCAAATGCACAGAATTTAAAAGAATTATACAGCTACCTAAATTATACACTCAACATTTGAGTATATTTGCTTTATCACATATCTGTCCATCTATATATCCATCTATCTGTAAGTCAGTCCATCTTACTTATTAATTTATTTCAAAGTAAGTTGCAAACATCGGTACACTTCCCCACCAAACGTTTCATCATGTATATGAGTAAGTGGGTTCAATATTTGTTCAAGGTTATCTTTTAAAGTAAAATGTATATACAGAAAAATATATCTTAAGTGTATTGTTGAACAAGTTTGACTACTCCATGTACATTTTTAAAACAAACCTCTTATCAAGATACAAAATATTACCATCACTTCAAACCATTATCTTGTTTCTGTGGTTGGTTAGCTTTTGTAGCTGCTGCCCCACTAGTCTGATATTACTTGACTATAGATTTGTTTTGCCTTTTTTTTTTCACTTAGCATACTGTTTTTGGGATTCATTCATTTTATTGTATCAGTTGTTCACTCATTTTTACAACTGAGTAATATTTTCTTGTATGAATATACTACAGTTTATCCTTTTGTCTACTGATGAATACCTGGACTGTTCTGAGTTTGGGGCTATTATGAATAAAAGGTGCTATTACTATTCCTACTATGTAGTTCCTATAGGAACTATATTCCTATAGTTTTCTTTCCTTAGAAAAATACCTGAGTGGAATTTCTGTGTCATAAGGTAGATGTGTGTTTTGTTTTATGAGAAATTGCCATATCTCTTCTCAGTTTCCATTAAAAATGTGTGAGTTCTGCTTGCTCCGTATTCTTGCCAGCATTTAGTGCGGCAGGCAGAAGCTAAGTGGTAAAAACTGAGTACTGATTAGGTTGTGAAGGAGCCAGGCTTTGTGGCTAGAGGTTCCATCTTCAGTAGCCGGGAGTCACCTAGGGGTCTGGTCTAGCAGAAAGCCTAGGGAAGGTCGTGCTTGGTAAGATAAGCTGGCAGTTGGGTACAGGATAGTTTTGAAAAGTAAGGAATTATAGATAGAAGCTAAGAAAGTTGTTGTAAGAATTTAGGCATGATCTAATGATGACTTCGGTTAAAACCTAGTCAGTGGATGTAGAAAATTTTAAAAATGAAAAACTCTGTGAAGAATTAATTTAGAGTACTTGTTGCTAATAGAGTGGTATGTGAAGAGACCAAAAAAAAAAAAAGAAAAGAAAAGCTGAAGTGGGTGTAGGGAAAATGGTATTACCATTAATAATTATAAGCAAAGGGAGAATTGGTTTTGGGCTTATCTGCTTATTGGTTGTATGTACTCACGGACCAGTAAAATAGCCATCTTCTCTGTGAGGTTGAAGGCAGAACACTGGAATTATGCACTATGATTTCCACTGTCTACACACATTTGCTTAGAAGAAAAATTCCTGTCAGTTATTATAGAAGCCAGGAAACAAGACTTTACCTACAAAGGATTATCTAATATGATTTTCTTAATTTCCTCTAGAGTCTGAAATGCCTTTCCCTGACTGCTCTACTTCTAACTTAAAAGACATTGTTGAAACATTGCTTATCTGTGGAGTCTCCCCTGACTCCGGTGACATTTCACACTCCCCTCTATCACAGAATTTCCTGTTCCATCCTGGAATTAGGTGCATTTTATGCTTCTGTTCTTGCTCCCCTGCCCATATTAGAAACTTCGATGCAGAAAAATATTTGCTGAATGAAGGAGGTGCTTCAATTTCGACTCTCTAAACTTCAAAATATCTGTTTCTGCAGTTACTCTCTCCTCTTTTCTTCATTCTTCCTTTCCTTCAAAATGAGTCTTTTCTCCCCAATACTCTCTGTCTCCCTGGAGAAGGAAACGGCAACCCACCCCAGAATTCTTGCCTGGGAAATCCCATGGACAGGGGAGCCTGGTGGGTTACAGTCTATGAGGTCACAAGAATCAGACACAATTTAGTGACTAAACCACCACCACCACCACCGTGATTCTCCATCTACCTAGCCTATGTGCTTTGATTGTATACCCTCTATCTATCCTTTCTTTTGCATCTTTGATATTGAAAAATTCTATACTGGTATGCATGTTGAAATATTCTGCATCCTAAAAACAAGCTTTTCTTTTTTTGCTACCCTTTTGAGTTATTCTCCTAGGTCTCTCCTTCCTTTTCCAACTAAACTTCTAGAAAGAGTTGTTTCCACTGCATTTTCTAGTTCTTTTCTACATCTTAAAAACCATTCTTTTGTCTATTGCTCCAAATGCTCTGTAAAAATAATTTTCTCAAAAGTCACATATAACCAACTGGTTGACAGATCCAATGGCTTTGACTCTTGCTCAGATTCTTCAACACCTCTGAGTATTTGATAGTGTTGAAAATATCATGTCATTGGAATTCTTCCCTTTGTAGGCTTCCTTAACATTCCATCATCCTTAACATCTACTGTGTGGCAGGTACAGAGCTGGATGCATATCAAATGTTATGATACTGACCAAAGGAGAATCCCCATCCTCTTCCTGAGAAATAGAATATTGTCCAGAGTCTTTAGTTTAATTCAAATATTCTAACAGTTATTTTTACAAAATTTTATCAATCCTTTCCCTCAACTGTTCTTACAATCCCTCTAAGTCCATCTTAGAGGGATGGGCATCACAGTATCACTGTAACCTATACCCACTGAATATTTTCCTACTAATAATGGGAATAGTAGTGAGGCTAGGCCTATGCCATGCTCATGTAATATGGTGACTGTATGCATATTATTTAATATAATTATAAGAACAAACTTGTGATATACAAGTATCCCTACTTTGGTAATAAAGAAATGGAAGCTCACATAGATTAAGTAGTAAAGATTACTGGTGTATAATGAACTGAGGAGCCACAGATGAATTGATTTGCACATTTGCTTAATTGTTGTGTTGAGAATGTTACCTCTGTCTTTACCCATTCTCTTTTTTTTAATACCAGAATGTCCTTACCCTATACAAGGATACTGTATTATCTAAATCTTAATAATCTGTCAATGTCTATTTGGAATATCATCTCTTCTGAGTAGTTTTATTTTCCCTGCTTTTTCTAACTGGAAACAATTTTTTCCCTCTGAGCTCTGATAGCATTTTAAAACACTTTTAACAGGATTTATTTTTTAGAGTAGTTTCAGGTTTACAAAAAATTAAGCAGAAAAGACAGAGGTCACATATACTCTCTCCTTCCTGACATATAGTTTTCCATAATATTAACATCTGGCATTAGAGTAGTAAATTTTTTAGAACTGATGAAATAATATTAATACATTATAATTAACTGAATGCATAGTTTACATTATGGTTCATTCTTTGTGTGCTTCTTTGTATGGTTTTTGACCAATGCATAATATTATATATATACCATTACAGGATCAGACAGAATGTTTTCACTGCTCTAAAAATTCTCTATGCTCTGCTGATTCATCCCTCTTTCTCTCCCATAGTTTTATCTTTTCCAGAATTTCATACAGTAATAATTGGAATCATATTGTATACAGCCTTTTCAGATGGGTTTCTTTCACTTAGTAATGTGCATTTAAGGTTCCTCAATGTCTTTTCATGGCTTAATAATATTACATTGTCTGTATTACCATAATTTATTTATTCACCTACTGAGGAACACCTTGTTGCTTCCAAGTTTTGGCAATTGTGAATCAAGTTATTATAAACATCCATTTCCCAGAGTTTGTCCAAGTTCATGTCCATTGCATTGGTGATGTTATCCAACCACCTCATGCTCTGTTGCCCTCTTCTCCTGCCTTCAATCTTTCCCAGCATCAGGATCTTTTCCAATGAGTCAGCTCTTTGCATCAGGTGGCCAGAGGATTGGAGCTTCAGCATCAGTCCTTCCAATGAGTATTCAGGGTTGATTCCCTTTAAGACTGACTAGTTTGATCTCCTGGCAGTCCAAGGGACTCTCAAGAGTCTCCTCCAGCACCACAGTTTGAAGGCATCAATTCTTTGGTGCTCTGCCTTTTTTGTGATTCAGCTCTCACATCCATACATGACTATTGGAAAGACAATAGCCATGACTATATGGACCTTTGTCAGCAAAGTGATGTCTTTGCTTTTTAAGACACTGTCTAGGTTTGTCATAGCTTTCCTGCCAAGAAGCACTCATCTTCTAATTTCATGGCTACAGTCACTATCTTCAGTGATTTTAGAGCCCAAGAAGAGAGGAAATATGGCACTACTTCTATCTTTTCCCCTTCTATTTGCCATGAAGTGATGAGACTGGATGCCATGATATTGGTTTTTAATATCGAGTTTTAAACTGGCTTTTTCACTCTCCTCCTCCACCCTCATCAAGAGGTCCTTTAGTTCCTCTTTGCTTTCAGCCATTAGAGTGGTATCATCTGCATAACTGAGGTTGTTGATATTTCTCCCAGCAATCTTGATTCTAGCTTGTAACTCATCCAGCCTGGCATTCCTCATGACGTGTTTTGTGTATAAGTTAAATAAACAGGGTGACAATAAACAGCCTTGTCATACTCCTTTCTCAATCCTGAACCAGTCAGTTGTTCCACACAAGGTTCTAACTGTTGCTTCTTAAACAGCATGCAGGTTTCTCAGGAGACAGGTAGGTAAGATGATCTGGTATTCCCATCTCTTTAAAGAGTTTTCCACAATTTGTTATGATCCACACAGTCAAAGGCTTTAGCATAATCAATGAAACAGAAGTTTTTCT
Source organism: Redunca redunca (assembly GCA_006410935.1). NCBI lineage: Eukaryota > Metazoa > Chordata > Mammalia > Artiodactyla > Bovidae > Redunca > Redunca redunca. The sequence continues at coordinate 72,539 of SJYQ01002651.1, read as the reverse complement.
GGAATTCTCTTGCTTTCTCGATGATCCAGTGAATGTTGGCAATTTGATCTCTGATTCCTCTGCCTATTTTAAACCTAGCTTGGACATCTGGAAGTTCTTGGTTCACAAAATGCTGAAGCCTACCATGCAGGATTTTGAGCATAACCTTACTAGCAAAGGAGATGAGTGCAATTATCTACTGGCTTGAACATTCTTTAGTACTGCCCTTCTTGACAATTGGGATGAGGATTGACATTTTCCAGTCTTGTGGTCATTGCTTGGTTTTCCAAATTTTCTGACATATTGAGTCCAGCACTTTGGTAGCATCATTTTTTAGGATTTAAAATAGCTCAGCTAGAATTCCATCACCTTAATGAGCTTTATTGAAAGCGGTTCTTCCTAAGACTCACTTGACTTCACACTTCAGAATGTCTGGCTCTGGGTAAGTGACCACAGCATTGTGGTTATCTGGGTCATTAAGATCTTTTTTTGTACAGTTCTTCTGTGTATTCTTTCCGTATCTTTTGTGATCTCTTCTGCTTCTGTTAGGTCTTTACCATTTCTGTCCTCTATTGTGCCCATCTTTGGATGAAATATTCCTTTGATATTTCCAGTTTTCTTGAAGAGATCTCTAGTCTTTCCCTTTCAGTTGTTTTCTTTTATTTCTTTGCATTCTTCATTGAAGAAGGCCTTCTTGTCTCTCCTTGTTGTTCTCTGAACTCTACATTTAGTTGGGTGTATCTTTTCTTCTCTCCCCTGCTTTTCACTTCTCTTCTTTCTTCAGATATTTGTAAAGCCTCCTCAGGCAACCACCTTGCCTTCTTGCCTTTCTTTTTCTTTGGGATGGTTTTGTTGACTGTCTCCTGTACAATATTACAGACCTCTGTCCATAGTTCTTCAGGCACTCTGTTTATTAGATCTAGTCCCTTGAATCTATTCATCACCTCACTATATATTCATAGGGGATTTGATTTAAGTCATACCTTGCTGGCCTAGTGGTTTTCCCCACTCTCTTTAGTTTAAGCCTGAATTTTGCTCTGAGAACTGATGATCTGAGTCACAGTCAGCTTCAGGTCTTGTTTTTGCTGACTGTTTACAGTTTATCCATCTTTGCCTACAAAGAATATAATCAGTCTAATTTGGTATTGATCATTTGGTGATGTCCATTAATAAAGTTGTCTGTTGTGTTATTGAAAAACGGTGTTTGCTATGATCAGTGCATTCTCTTGGCAGAATTCTATTAGCCTTTGCCCTGCTTCATTTTGTACTCCAAGGCCAAACTTGCCTGTTACTCCAGGTATCTCTTGACTTTCTACCTTTGCATTCCAGTACCCTATGATGTAAAAGACATCTTTGTTTGTGGTGTTAGCTCAGCTCAGTTCAGTCGCTCAGTCATGTCTGACTCTTCGCGACCCCAAGAATCGCATCACGCCAGGCCTCCCTNGTATCTCTTGACTTTCTACCTTTGCATTCCAGTACCCTATGATGTAAAAGACATCTTTGTTTGTGGTGTTAGCTCAGCTCAGTTCAGTCGCTCAGTCATGTCTGACTCTTCGCGACCCCAAGAATCGCAGCACGCCAGGCCTCCCTGTGCATCACCAACTCCCAGAGTTCACTCAAACTCATGTCCATCGAGTCTGTGATGCTCAAAATTCTCCACGCCAGGCTTCAGCAATATGTGAACCGTGAACTCCCTGATGTTCAAGCTGGTTTTAGAAAAGGCAGAGGAACCAAAGATAAAATTGCCAACATCCGCTGGATCATTGAAAAAGCAAATGAGTTCCAGAAAAACATCTATTTCTGCTTTATTGACTATGCCAAAGCCTTTGACTGTGTGGATCACAATAAACTGTGGAAAATTCTGAAAGAGATGGGAATACCAGACCACCTAACCTGCCTCCTTAGAAATCTGTATGCAGGTCAGGAAGCAACAGTTAGAACTGGACATGGAACAACAGACTGGTTCCAAATAGGAAAAGGAGTAGGTCAAGGCTGTATATTGTCAACCTGCTTATTTAACTTATATGAAGAGTACATCATGAGAAACGCTGGGCTGGAAGAAGCACAATCTGGAATCAAGATTGCTGGGAGAAATATCAATAACCTCAGATATGCAGATGACACCACCCTTATGGCAGAAGGTAAAGAGGAACTCAAAAGCCTCTTGATGAAGGTGAAAGAGGAGAGCAAAAAAGTTGGCTTAAAGCTCAACATTCAGAAAACTAAGATCATGGCATGTGGTCCCATCACTCCATGGCAAATAGATGGGGAAACATTGGAACAAGTCAGACTTTATTTTTGGGGGCTCCCAAATCACTGTAGATGGTGACTGCAGCCATGAAATTAAAAGACACTTACTCCTTGGAAGAAAAGTTATGACCAATCTAGATAGCATATTGAAAGGCAGAGACATTACTTTGCCAACAAAGGTCCATCTAGTCAAGGCTATGGTTTTTCCAGTAGTCACGTATGGATGTGAGATTTGGACTGTGAAGAAGGCTGAGAGCCGAAGAATTGATGCTTATGAACTGTGGTGTTGGAAAAGACTCTTGAGAGTCCCTTGGACCTCAAGGAGATCCAACCAGTCCATTCTGNTGATCACACCATCGTGATTATCTGGGTTGTGAAGATCTTTTTTGTATTGTTCTTCTGTGTATTCTTGCCACCTCTTCTTAATATCTTCTGCTGCTGTTACCTCCGTACCATTTCTGTCTTTTATTGAGCCCATCTTTGCATGAAATGTTCCCTTGGTGTCTCTAATTTTCTTGAAGAGATCTCTAGTCTTTCCCATTCTGTTGTTTCCCTCTATTTCTTTGCATCGATCACTGAGGAAAGCTTTCTTATCTCTTCTTGCTGTTCTTTGGAACTCTGCATTCAGATGCTTATATCTTTCCTTTTCTCCTTTGCTTTTTGCCTCTCTTCTTCTCACAGCTATTTGTAAGGCCTCCTCAAACAGCCATTTGGTTTTTTGCATTTCTTTTCCATGGGGATGGTCTTGATCCCTGTCTCCTGTACAATGTCATGAACCTCCATCCATAGTTCATCAGGCACTCTATCTATCAGATATAGGCCCTTAAATCTATTTCTCACTTCCACTGTATAATCATAAGGGATTTGATTTAGGTCATACCTGAATGGTCTAGTGGTTTTCCCTACTTTCTTCAAGTCTGAATTTGGCAATAAGGAGTTCATGATCTGAGCCACAGTCAGCTCCTGGTCTTGTTTTTGTTGGCTGTATATAGCTTCTCCAGAGAAGGAAATAGAAACCCACTCCAGTACTCTTGCCTGGAAAATCCCGTGGATGGAGGAGCCTGGTAGGCTACAGTACATGGGGTCGTGAAGAGTCAGACATGATTGTGCGACTTCACTTTCACTTTTCACTTTCATGCCTTGGAGAAGGCAATGGCAACCCACTCCAGTTCTTGCCAGGAGAATCCCAGGGATGGGGGAGCCTGGTGGGCTGCCGTCTAGGGAGTTGCACAGAGTCGATCATGGCTGAAGCGACTTAGCAGCAGCAGAGCTTCTCCATCTTTGGCTGCAGAGAATATAATCAGTCTGATTTTGGTGTTGACCATCTGGTGATGTCCATGTGTAGAGTCTTCTGTTGTGTTGGAAGAGGGTGTTTTCTATGACCAGTGCGTTTTCTTGGCAAAACTCTATTAGTCTTTGCCCTGCTTCATTCCATATTCCAAAGCCTAATTTGCCTGTTACTCCAGGTGTTTCTTGACTTCCTACTTTTGTATTCCAGTCCCCTATAATGAAAAGGACATCTTTTGGGGGGTGTTAGTTCTAAAAGGTCTTGTCAGTCTCATAGAACCATTCAACTTCAGCTTCTTCAGTGTTACTGATTGGGGCATAGACTTGGATTACCGTGATATTGAATGGTTTGCCTTGGAAACGAACAGAGATCATTCTGTCATTTTTGAGATTGCATCCAAGTACTGCATTTCGGACTCTTTTGTTGACCATGATGGCTACTCCATTTCTTCTGAAGAATTCCTGCCTGCAGTAGCAGATACAATGGTCATCTGAGTTAAATTCACCCATTCCAGTCCATTTTAGTTCGCTGATTCCTAGAATGTTGACATTCACCCTTGCCGTCTCTTGTCTGACCACTTCCAATTTGCCTTGATTCGTGGACCTGACATTCCAGGTTCCTATGCTATATTGCTCTTTACAGCATCAGACCTTGCTTCTATCACCAGTCACATCCACAGCTGGGTATTGTTTTTGCTTTGGCTCCATCCCTTCATTCTTTCTGGAGTTATTTCTCCACTGATCTCCAGTAGCATATTGGGCACCTACTGACCTGGGGAGTTCCTCTTTCAGTATCCTATCATTTTGCCTTTTCCTACTGTTCATGGGGTTCACAAGGCAAGAATACTGAAGTGGTTTGCCATTCCCTTCTCCAGTGGGCCACATTCTGTCAGACCTCTCCATCATGCCTGCCCGTCTTGGGTGGCCCCACAGGGCATGGCTTAGGGACACAAGGCTGTGGTCCCAGTGTGATTAGATTGACTAGTTTTCTGTGATTATGGTTTCAGTGTGTCTGCCCTCTTGCAACACCTACCATCTTACTTGGGTTCCCTTACCTTGGACTTGGGGTGTCTCTTCATGGCTGCTCCAGCAAAACCCAGCCGCTACTCCTTACCTTGGATGATGGGTATCTCCTCACCGCCACCCCTCCCGACCTTGTACGTGGAATAGCTCCTATAGGCCCTCCGGCGCCCGTGCAGCCACCGCTCCTTGGACGTGCGGTCGCTCCTCCCGGCCGCTGCCCCTGGCCTTGGGCAGGGGTAGCTCCTCTCGGCTGCTCCTGCACTGTCACAGCCTGGCAGTCTCGGGAGCTGCCCGTGACCTCGGACGCTCAGTAGCACCTCTTGGCTGCCGCCCCTGACCTCGGATGCAGGTGAGAAGATCTTGTAGGTTTTCATAAAAGCAGTCAACTTCATCTTTTTTTCAGCATTAGTGGTTGGTGCACAGACTTGGATTACTGTGACACTGAATGGTTTGCCGTGGGAATGAACAGAGATCATTCTGTCATTTTTGAGATTGCACCCAAGTACTGCATTTCAGACTCTTCTGTTGACTGTGAGGGCTACGCCAATAAATTATGGGAGCATGGACTGAGAAAAGTGAAAAGAATTGACCAATATTCTAACAAAATAATTTCATGGGGCGTGTAAACACCGTTTCAAGATGCAATAAAAGCATTAGACAACTCCAGTCTAATTCAAAGTGACAACTTACTAATTAACACCAATATTGGGAACACCATGTTTGCAGGCCAAATTTTATAAATAACAAAAACATTGAATGTACTTTAATCTAATTTCACAGCTGTACAGTATTTAAAAATGTAGATATAAATTAAGTTTTCATC
>SJYQ01002651.1:0-67088 GCA_006410935.1 Redunca redunca | reverse complement strand
CAAAAGATGATAGAGATACCCCTAGGCATATAGGAAACAATTTCATGAACTTGTATTTTAAAGAGCATGTAAGTGAGTATTTATTACTTGCATATTTATTTTTAAAACTTGCATGATGGTATTAGTTCAAAACATAACAAAACAAACATTTGTTTTAAGAAAATTGTTGAATTTGTATTAGCTTTGATGAAAAATAGTGTTTTCAAAATACCTTTGATTAAAAAACTGATGCACATAATTTGTGTAAGAAAACTGTGTTGAAGGTATCTGGGTCCAACATTCATGCTTATGAGCTGCTTCAAAACATCATTCTAAAATAATTCATTAGTGTTTAGAACTTCATAGTGAACACATAACACGCAGACCCTGTTTTTTAATGACATTTGACAATGTCTTTGAGAAATTGCCTTAACATATTGTATTCTGCCTTTGCCCAGCTATGCCTGGAGCAGGTGCTGCTAATCTAAATTCTTTGGAAGGGAAAACTGTTCTTATTGATTACATGTGGCTACAAATGAGATCTGGGAAGCTCTGTCATTCAAGGGGTGCCTGTCTCCACCCTGATCTTTGTCTTGATTATATGGTTCTCTTCCCAGCAGCTCCCCTCCTATGCCAGGCTGGTGTACACTGCACAGATGTTTCTCCTATTGCTGCTACACGGTGATTTTTCAAGCAGCTTCATAGACAGATATTTCCAGATGTTTTCCCCCATTTCTCTGCATAGACCTTTTCTCCTTACAAAGAGCAGATCGCACTACCGCTCAGGCTTTTGATCTATTGACTATAGAAAAAACAAACAGCACTCCATTGATGTTGTGTTTTGGGGGGCTCTGGCAATAGCACACACAGTAAGTGTCCTCTCCACTTTTTGAAACCCTACTGGCAGATGTTTTCATGGGCTTCTCCACCCAACAGCTTTTATTCTTACCCCAGCTCCTCTTTCTGGGGTGAGGGAGGATGGTAGTTTACTTCAGTCTTTGTTTCCCATTTATATTTATTTTAAGGCCCTCTTTTATCTGTGCTTTGAGGTTAATGGCAAAGTTTAGCTTGCAGCAAATTAAGACCTAGTCAATGTCTTATCGGAGAAGGCGATGGCACCCTACTCCAGTATTCTTGCATGGAAAATCCCATGGACAGAGGAGCCTGGTAGGCTGCGGTCAATGGAATCACGAAGAGTCGGACACGACTGAAGTGACTTAGCAGCAGCAGCAGCAATGTCTTATATCAGTCATAAGGTAAATAATTTTAGGAAATGTGTATTTACTGTCAAGAGAGAAATTTTACTTTAAATTACTTACTAAATTTGTTTACCCAAATTTAGAGGGAGATTATGAGACCAGATTGTTTTAGCACTTAAATATTTGTTTCTCCACTCTTCTACCCTTCTAATATCCACTCATCCATTCATGCCTGATGATTCAGTTCTTGATAATCGAAGACCTACTGGGCAACAGACATTGTGGATACAAAGAATGGAAGGGACAGAATCCTTGAGCTCAGGAAGCTCACAACCCAGTTGAGGAAGCCAATATGAGAAATGTTTAATATAAGTTTTTTGATAACAATCTGTATAGACTTCTAAAAGGATGAAAGGAAAAAGCAATTGGATGGTTAAACTATGAGGGGGTATCAGTTCAGTTCAGTTCAGTCCCTCATTTTGTCCATCTCTTTGGGATGCCATGGACTGCAGCATGCCAGTCCTCCCTGTCCATCGCCAACTCCTGGAGTTTACTCAAATTCATGTCCATTGAGTCGGTGATGCCATCCAGCCATCTCATCTTCTATTGTCCCCTTCTCCTCCTGCCTTCAATCTTTCCCATAATCAGGGTCTTTTCCAAGGAGTCAGTCCTTCACATCAGGTGGCCAAAGTATTGGAGTTTCAGCTTCAGCATCAGTCCTTCCAATGACCATTCAGGACTGATTTCCTTTAGGATGGACTGGTTGCATCTCCTTGCAGTTCAAGGGACTCTCAAGAGTCTTCTCCAACACCACAGTTCAAAAGCATCAATTCTTCGGTGCTCAGCTTTCTATATAGTCCAGCTCTCATATCCACACATTACTACTGGAAAAACCATATCTTTGACTAGACGGACCTTCGTCAGTAAAGTAGTGTCTCTGCTTTTTAATATGCTGTCTAGGTTGGTCATAATTTTTCTTCCAAGGAGCAAATGTCTTTTAATTTCATGGCTGCAGTCACCATCTGCTGTGTTTTTGTGGCCTAAAAAGATAAAGTTTGTCACTGTTTCCACATCTCTTTGCCATGAAGTGATGGGACCAGATGCCATGATCTTAGTTTTTTGAATGTTGAGTTTTAAGCCAACTTTTTCACTCTCCTCTTTCACTTTCATCAAGAGGCTCCTTAGTTCGTCACTTTCTGCCATAAGGGTGGTGTCATCTGCATATCTGAGGTTATTGATATTTCTCCCAGCAATCTTGATTCCAGCTTGTGCTTCATCCAGCCCAGCGTTTCTCATGATGTACTCTGCATAGAAGTTCAATACTCAGGGTGACAATATACAAACCTTCTAAATCAAATCCCTGTTTGTGTCTCTGAATGCCCAAGGACTTGGGTAGTCTGTCTATCATTCTAATGTGCTGTGTCAGAACAAATTAAGTAATGTTGTAATGACAACCACATTGTCTCTGGGTTAAAACACCAAAGGTTTATTTCTTGTTCATGTTTCAAGTCCATTGCAACTTACATTGCCATTGACCTCAGTCTAGAACCCATGCTGGAAAAGTAGCTCCTAGCTAGAGGACTTCCTGTCACAGTGGTAGAGGCAGAAGAGAGTAAGGCTTCAGCCTGGAAGTCACAGAGAACATTATAACCCTTTTTTTTTTTTTAATTAGCCAACACAAATCACTGTTGAATTGAAGTAAAGCCTAACTTTAATTATGCAGGGAAATGTAATCTTTCCCGAATAGGAAAAAAAATACTGAGTAACAGTAATATACTCTAACACATGTTGTACACAAGAAATTTTTGTAGAATATCTTGGCACATCTCTTATAATTTTCACTTACTTGTGTTACTTATAAATTTAACTTATTTGTTTAGTAAGTAGTCTTGAAGAAAAATACTTAATATGTTTTATTATACTACAATATATTAATAATACTTTTTGAATAGTATCATATAGTATATATATGGTCATCTGATGAGAAGGAAATGGCAACCCACTCCAGTGTTCTTGCCTGGAGAATCCCAGGGACGGGGGAGCCTGTTGGGCTGCCATCTATGGGGTCGCACAGAGTCCGACATGACTGAAGCGACTTAGCAGCATCTGATGTGAACAGCTGACTCATTGGAAAATTCTCTGATAGTGGGAAAGATTGAGAGCAGAAGAAGAGGGCATCTGAGGATGAGATGACTGGATGGCATCACCAATGCAATGGACATGAACTTGGGCAAACTTTGGGAGATGGTGAGGGACAGAGAAGCCTGGCATGCCGCAGTCCAAGGGGTCTCAAAGAGTCAGACATGACTGGGCAACTGGACAACATACAGTATATATAGTATATGGTATTGATGGTACTATATATTTAGATTTTTGTGGTTCACATATTATTATAGTATGCATGCATATGTGCTCAGTTGCTTTAGTCATGTTTGACTCTTTGTGATCCTATAGACTATAGTCTGCCAGGCTCTTCTTGTCCATGGGATTCTCCAGGTAAGAATACTGGAGTGGTGGCTGTGCCCTCCTCCAGGGGATTTTCCCAACCCAGGAAATGAACCCATGTCTCCTGCATCTCCTGATTGCAGTTGCATTCTTTACCCACTGAGCCACCTGGAAAGCCCCATATAATAGTAAAATATACTAATATTATATAATTATAGTATATATAATATAATATAGTAGCATATAAAACATGTATAAATATTATATGTATATATATATGGTATGTATAAAATAATGCTATATCTTTTATTGAAGTTTCTGAGGTTGTTTATTGTCAACAACTTAGTCAGGACCTAGCCTTCCTGACTGATAGAGCTACTTTTGTTAATCTCTATAAGAATTTGCATAATATTGACATTAATTCTTTTTTGTTTGGTAGGATTTTATCTCTATGGGCTCTGAGGTCTCCTTGTGGGAATGTTTTAAATATTCAGATTATTTCAGTAAAATCATAGTAAAGATTTAATAACAATTACTAAAGATTTCTTTAAGCCTTTTCAGTTTTTCTGTTTCATCTTCTATCAGTCTTGATAGGTTTAGGAATTTATCCATTTCTTCTAAATTTTCAAAATTGCTGGCCGAAAGTTGTTTATAATGTTTGGAGAATCTGATATTAGGTATTTGCACCATCTCTTTCTAAACAAAAATTAATTTCAATAGAGGTTTATCAGTTTTATTTTTGTTTTCAAATAACCAACTTTTGGCTTTGCTAATTCTTTTGATTAATCTCTTTACTATTTCTTTCTACTAGTTTTACATTTATTTTGCTATTATTTTTTCAATCCCTTGCTGTGTTAATTTTCAGTATTTCTTCCTTTAAGGACACATTTGGGGCTTTATATTTCTCCCAAAACACTGCTTTAGGTGCATCTCATAAATTGTATGGAACTTCTATTGAATGATAACAAAATGAAATCATAACACAACACTCATCCTGATAATGTTGAGTTGGTGAACAAGCACCAGTAACTACATCCTTCCCCCAAATTATTTTTTAAAGTTAGAATTGTGTAAAGTAAAACTCCTTCTTTTTATAGCTGCCCCTATGGGGTAGGTCCACAGGATTACTTTGTCTCTACATCATATCTTATGTATGAAAGGAAACTAGGAACAGAAGTTTTCTTGATGATTTGAGTGTTAATTTTGTTTTCATTGTGCCTGACAAAATACAATTATGCAAGTGTTTCTCTGTTATTTTAATACAATAAATTATGTGTAAAACAAACAACAACAATAGAACGCTCTCCTTTTTAGAAGTTTAGTCTTATGATTTTTCCAGATGTGTATGGTTGCGTGAGCAACATGCAAAAAAGATTCATAACATTTCCATCACCCCCTAAAGTTCTCTGAGTCATCTGCATTAGGCTCAATCCCTGTACTGAACGAAATTTTTTCCTGATAATCAAATTCCCTTCATAATCATGCTCCTCTTATTACATCACAGTTTGAGTAGAAATCAAGTAGATATAAGTCCTTCTGGTATTTCTTGTGTTTTTGATTTAAAACTGGTAAATTTTCCTATAAGTCAATGAGTTATTTCACTCAAATATTTTTGGTAGATTTTTCTATTAAGATGCTGACACCAAAAGAATTGTGGTCTCTTTGTCAGTGTTAAGAATTGCACTAAGATTGTCTTTTCCAAATAACAAGAAACATTCTTTCCAAAAATTAAAATACAGTAAATTCCGTTACTGGGTTCCAATCTCCTCCAAGCCAACATCTACTCTCCTAATATTTTAAAGAACATTGGGAAATCATAATGCAAGCTACAGATTTTTATTTACCTTTCAAATACTTTGGGGGGGAAAGTACAATAGTTATGGGAAGAAATAAAGCATTTCCATATTAGGTATACCTTTCACTCTAGTCCATTTTTCACCTTCGCCAATTTGATTTAAGGAGAAATGAGGCCCTTTGGGATTTTCATTGTTCTTAAAAGTTGTCAATAGAAGGTTTCATAAGCCACTAGTGCCAGAACTGGTTACAATAAACTGTAATTAAGTTAGTATTGGTAAGCAGCTGTTAGTCTTCAGCTACTACTCATCAATAACAGTGCGCTATTAAATTTAAAATCCTGTATTTAAGCCTTTTTATCTTAAGTTAATGAGATTTTAATCTGAGACATCAGCAGCCCTACAAATGTTTCCGATCAATTTATGCTAGAAACTGTGTTTCCAGAATCATATTTCATTGATCTCAAGAAGCCAGCGAACAAATACAAACCACATCTTTGTACTTATTGCCATTTATATTTACTTAACAGGAGACAGGGATGTTTGATGTCTTTCAATAAGTGGGGCAATCCCACACTAAAGAGAATTGGCTCCCATCCTGTGTGGATTTTGAAAACTCTAGGAGACAAACACACGACTGAAAAACCAATTTGTAAATATCCGAACCTTAATACAGTTATCTAGTATATAACTACAAGAAGTTTGGAACGTCTTTACATGCACTGAAATTAGAAGATATAAATTGGAATAAGATTTTTTAAAATTTATCAAATTTAAAATTTATTTGATTTGGAAAATCAAATCACCACTGGCAGTGCCACTTTGGTATTTGAGTTGCCAGGACCACGTATTCTTATCAGTTTTTCTCACATTCATGGTAATTCTCGTAGCTACACATATGCATGCACACACATACAGACACACATTTATTTAGAGCTTTTTTTTTGATGACAAAAAGAAAAATACTGAGAACATTCAGTTGAATATTTGTAATTGAGTTTTATAATTATGCTCACAGTTGAAAAGTTATCAATGTTCTATGGTAACATTCTTTTTTAAATAGTGAAGCAAGTAGTGAAACCAAGAAAACCAAATGAACATTTTACAAAGAAAGACAGTGGCAAGTTAACAAAGGGATATTGTACTTACTTTTTCTATTTTCACACGATGTAATTTGGTCTGTTAGCAATTCTTCTTATTAGGCAATTAGGTAGCAATGGTACCTATTTAGCAGTTCCTCCTCTTTCTCATAAATACACAAGTCTGGTTTGTCAATACTTTTCCTAACTCTAATTCTTAATCTAATGTCACCAATAGCATCAACATTTCATTTTCCTTTACTTCTTATGTGGAATGACTTCTGATCTCCCTTGTTCTTTAAATACAAACATATTCATTACAAGTAGGTGAAGCACCTGAGCATTTGCTGCATATTAAACCCTACATTCATTTGCTAAGATTCCTTTTAAAATAAGATTTCATGTTATATTTTCCTGAAGATATTTGTTTAAATGTTATAGTATCTCAGAATTACTTTTCAGGGTAGAAAAGAGGATACTATAATACTACACATTTACTTCTTAAAGGGGGCATTGTAGGTTTGAGGACCGCTGCCCTGGAGTAGAGACCTCAGTGTTCTACTCAGTCTATAAACCAACTAAACTTTCTTTCTCTTTTTCTTTCTCCCTTTTCCATCCCTTACTCTTCTTCCTTCCCTCCTCTCCATTACTTTCTCCTTCCTTTCTTTTTATATTTAATGTGTACTATAATACTACTGTGTATTAAATTTTATCACAAGTTACTGAAATGCAACAGAAATGAATAATATTCCTGGCAACTGCTACTGCTAAGTCACTTCAGTCACGTCCGACTCTGTGCGACCCCATAGACGGCAGCCCACCAGGCTCCCCCGTCCCTGGGATTCTCCAGGCAAGAACACTGGAGTGGGCTGCCACTTCCTTCTCCAACGCATGAAAGTGAAAAGTGAAAGTGATGTCACTCAGTCATGTCTGACTCTTGGCGACCCCATGGACTGCAGCCTACCAGGCTCCTCTTTCCATGAGATTTTCCAGGCAAGAGTACTGGAGTGGGGTGCCATTGCCTTCTCCAATTCCTGGCAACAGAGAACCTTAAATGGAAACACTGTGTATATCCTCATAGTTCAAGGATTTAAACAAAATGTCAGGGAGAGAGAGGTGAGTATAGAAGATGTGTCTAATATTTAATTAATTTGTGTTTAATATTTAATAACTATGGATGTAGCTATCCTTAATTTTCCAAAATAGGGACACTGTTCTGTGTCCTGTGGTAAAATCATGTACACATAGTAGAGGTCCTTATTCTGATCAGAAACTTCAGCAGACTAGGTTGAGGGGCGAATTTTAAAACTATTCAAAATGCTGTGCCTGTGGCATATGAAGCAGTTCATTTATTACTAAGCAATTGGTCCCTCAATATTCCCAAGTTACCACTTTTGCAGAGAAAAATTGTGAGCATAATCAGAAGATAACAATAAATCACTGCAGATGGTGACTGCAGCCATGAAATTAAAAGATGCTTACTCCTTGGAAGAAAAGTTATGACCAACTTAGATAGCATGTTGAAAAGCAGAGATATTAGTTTGTCAACAAAGGTCTGTCTAGTCAAGGCTATGGTTTTTCCAGTGGTCATGTACGGATGAGAGAGTTGGACTATAAAGAAAGCTGAGTGCTGAAGAATTGAGGCTTTTGGACTGTGGTGTTGGAGAAGACTCTTGAGAGTCCCTTGGACTGCAAGGAGATCCAACCAGTCCATTCTAAAGATCAGTCCTGGGTGTTCTTTGGAAGGAATGATGCTAAAGCTGAAACTCCAGTACTTTGGCCACCTCATGTGAAGAGTTGACTCATTGGGAAAGACTCTGATGCTGGGAGGGATTGGGGGCAGGAGGAGAAGGGGACGACAGAGGATGAGATGGCTGGATGGCATCACCGACTTGACATGAGTTTGAGTGAACTCCGGGAGATGGTGACGGACAGGGAGGCCTGGCGTGCTGCAATTCATGGGGTCGCAAAGAGTCAGACACGACTGAGCTACTGAACTGAACTGAACTAAACAATACAGAGAGAGGATTGAATTTCTAAGATTGTCTAGGCTTCAAAGATAGATTTGAGTGGTGCTGTTATGTGGGGTTCAGAGCACGGGCTCTAGAGGCAGAGGCTCTAGGGTTGAGCCTGGCTCCATCACTTACTAGATGTGTGATGTCAACATTAAATTTGGTGCCTCAATTTCCCTACCTATAAAAAGTGAAAGTCAACAAAACAAAACAAAAAACAATGTCTATTCATGCCTTATGTTTTGCTAATACTCAGACACACACACAAATATATACCCTAGCAGGGTGGACAAAATGCATTGACAACACAAAGGGTTTTTTTCCATTTGGCTTAATTGTGTGGTTCCTTGGTCACTAACTCATGTCCAACTCTTTGTGACCCCCTGGACTGAGCACACCAGGCTCCCTGTCCTTTTCTATCTCCCAGAGTCTGCTCAAATTCAAGTCCACTGAGTTGGTGATGCTATCTAACCATCTCATCCTCTGCAGCCCCCTTCTCCTCTTGTCTTCAATTCTTCCCAGCATCAGGGTCTTTTCCAGCTCTTTGAATCAGGTGGCCAAAGTGTTACCTCATTATTATCTGTGATATTTTTTCTTTAAGAAAATGTATTGTTTCATGCACTTTATATTCCTGCTTTTCTGTTATTTCCACACATTCTTCCGCTTTTTACCTTCTTATTTCAGGAAGCCATGTACTTCTAAGACATTTATAAATGTCTTCTAACCTCAATTTTTAATAATTTAGATATAGTTCACATGCAACAAAATTTACTGCTTTTAAGCATATAACTCATTGGCTTTTAGAATATTTGCAAAGTTGTGCAACCATTACCACTATTTAATTCAAAGGCATTTTCATTATCCAGAAAGAAATCGTGAACACATTAGCAACTAGGCCTTGGAAACCATTAATCTCCTCTCTGATGCTGTGGATTTGCCTATCTTGAACACTTCATATAAATGTAGTCATACAGTATATGGCCTTTTGTGCCTGGCCTTTTTCAATTAACATACTGTTTTCAAGGTTCATCCATTTTGTAGCATTTATCACTACTTCATTCCTTTTATTGGGTGAATAATATTTCTCTGGGCTTCCCAGGTGGTGCTCGTGGTAAAGAACCAACTGACCAATGCAGGACACTTAAGAGACTTGGGTTAGATCCCTAGGTGAGGAAAGTCCCCTGGAGAAGGAAATGATAACCCCCTCTAGTATTCTTGCCTGGAGAATCCCGTGGACAGAAGAGCCTAGCGGGCTATAGTCCATAGGGAATGCAAAGAGTGAGGCACGAGTGCAGTGACTTAGCATGCCTGTATGCAGTGTTCCGTTATATGGATATACCACACTGTGTTTATCCATTATCAGTTATTCACTAGTTGGACATCTGTGTTGTTTCATTTTTTAGCTATTATGAATAATGCTACTGTCAATATTTGTGTGCAAGTTTTTATATGAACTTAAGTTTTAAGTTTTCTTAGGCATGTATCTAGAAGAATTGCTGGATCAGAGATGGTTGGATGGCTCCATTGACTCAATGGACGTGTGTTTGAACAAACACTGGGAGATAGAGAAGGACAGGGAAACCTAGTGTGTGGCAGTTCATGGGGTCACAAAAAGTTGGATGCAACTGAGTGGCTAAACAACAACGACATGGTAATTCTACATTTAACTTTTTGAATAAATGCTAAATTGTTTTCCACTACAAGCGCACCATTTTACATTTTCACTAGCAGTGTATAGCAGTTCCAGTTTCTTCACATTCTTCTCCAGGTTTCTCTTCCTTCCCTCCTTTCTTCCGTCCTTCCTTTTTTTTTAACAATTGTCATCCTAGTGAGTGTGAAGTGTGTCTCATAATTTCGCTTTAAATTTTTCTAATGACTAATGGATTTGACCATTTTTTTGTGTGTGTGCTTATTGGTCTTTTGTATATCTTTGGAGAAATATCTGTTTTAATCATTTACCTGTTTTTTAATTGGGCTATTTGACATTTTGTTGTTGAATTCTAAACTTCTATATATTCTGGCTAATAACTCTTTATCAGATATATGACTAGCAATTACAATCTCCTAATTTGTGGGTTGTATTTTCACTTTCCTTATCATATCATACCCTTTAACACAAAGAGTTTTTAATTTTGGTGAAGTCTAGCTTATCTATTTTATATTTGGAAAGCTTTGTTGATGTCATGTCTAAGAATTCATTTCCTAATCCTAGGTTGCAAAGATTTATATCTGTCTTTTGCTAAGTTTTATAGTTTTAGCTTTTACATTTAGGCCTTTGATTAATTTTGAGTTAATTTTTATATATGATATGAGTTAAGGGTTGAAATTTATACTTTTACATGGGGACATGCAGTTGTCACAGTATCATTTGTTGAAAGATGATTCTCCCCCTGCCCCCAAATAATCTTGGTACCCTCATTGAAAATCGTTTGGCCATAGATAGCAGGTTTATTTCTGGTCTCTCAATTCTATAACATTGACCTATATTGTTCAGCTTTGTGCCAGTATCACACTTTCTTGATTGCTATAGATTTTTAATAGTTTGAAATTAGGAATTGTAAGTTCTTCAGTTTTGTTCATTTCCAAGATTATTTTGCCTAATCCAGGTGCCTTGTATTTCTGTATGAATGTTGCAGAGAAGAAGTCAATTCTGACTCCATGTTGGAAACTGTTTCTTTGACTTGGTTTTCATTAGTTTTGTTATTATAATCATACATAATAACTTGTCTCAGAGGACCCTGTCCATCTGATTGTAAACTAATACAAAGTACCTTTGTTCAGCTCATAACTGTGCTTAGTCACTCAGTCTTGTCCAACTCTGTAACACCATGGACTGTAGCCCACCAGGCACCTCTGTCCATGGGGATTCTCCAGGCAAGAATACTGGAGTGGGTTGCCATGCCTTCTTCCAGGGGATCTTCCCAACCCATGGATCAAATCCAGGTTTACCACATTGCAGGCAGATTCTTTACTGTCTGAGCCACCAGGTGATCTGACTCTGCTCACCTGTGAATAGAAGAGATTAACACACTCCTTTGAGAGGCTGACCCTCCCAGGAGATGTTTTGCAAGATTGAAGAGCCTATTTTACTTTATTTCCTCACTGCCTCTCCCTCTCTATTTTCCCTTTTGACTTTTGTTCCTCATTGCCTCTCTTTCTCTCTCTCTGATGCTATAAAAAATCCCTAGCATCCAGGCCCCAATGAGATGGTTCAGTTCAGCTCATTTGCTCAGTTGTGTCCGACTCTTTGTGATCACGTGAATTGCAGCACGCCAGGCCTCCCTGTCCATCACCAACTCCCGGAGTTCACTCAAACTCATGTTCATCGAGTCGGTAACGCCATCCAGCCATCTCATCCTCTGTCATCCCCTTCTCCTCTGCTCCCAATCCCTGCCAGCATCAGAGTCTTTTCCAATAAGTCAACTCTTTGCATGAGGTGGCCAAAGTACTGGAGTTTCAGCTTTAGCATCATTCCTTCCAAAGAACACCCAGGACTGATCTCCTTTAGAATGGACTGGTTGGATCTCCTTGCAGTCCAAGGGACTCTCAAGAGTTTTCTCCAACACCACAGTTCAAAAGCATCAATTCTTCCGCACTCAGCTTTCTTCACAGTCCATCTCTCATGTCCATACATGACTACTGGAAAAACCATAGCCTTGACTAGACAGACCTTTTGTTGGCCAAGTAATGTCTCTGCTTTTGAATATGCTATCTAGGTTGGTCATAACTTTTCTTCCAAGTAGGAAGCGTCTTTTAATTTCATGGCTGCAATCACCATCTACAGTGATTTTGGAGCCCCCAAAAATAAAGTCTGACATGTTTCCATTGTTTCTCCATCTATTTCCCATGAAGTGATGGGACCAGATGCCATGATCTTCGTTTTCTGAATGTTGAACGTTAAGCCAACTTTTTCATTCTCCTCTTTCACTTTCATCAAGAGGCTTTTTAGTTCCTCTTCACTTTCTGCCATAAGGGTGGTATCATCTGCATATCTGAGGTTATTGATATTTCTCCCAGCCCTCTTGATTCCAGCTTGTGTTTCTTCCAGCCCAGCATTTCTCATGGTTACTTTGAGACTTTACCATCTTCTCAGTCAGCCAGATTTCCAAAAAAAGTTGTATTCCTTGCCTCAACAGCTTGTCTCTTGGATTCATTGGCCTGTTATGCAGTGAGCAGAGCAAGCTTGGACTCAGTAACATGAATTCTAGAAAAGCAGTGAAATTTTGAAAGGGGTCTTTGAATCTGAACACTGATTTGGTGGGTATCATGGTCCTAAAAACATTAAGCTTCCCAATTTAGGAGCCCTGAATGTTGTTCCATGTATTTAGATCTTCTTTAATTTCTTTCAACAACATTTTAAAGTTTTTCTATGAATAAATTTAACAAAAGGAATTCAAAACTTATACACTATTTGTATCTTAATAAACTTTTTCAAAAAAATCATCAAAGAGTATTGTGTTATGTTAAACTAACTCTTGAGATGACCATGGTTTTTCTACTTTTATTCTAGTCACATGGCATATTACATTGATTAATTTTCATTATATGAACCAGCCTTGCATCCCTAGGGTAGATCCAGCTTGGTCATGTTACATAATCCTTTTTAGTTGCTGCTATGTTCAGTAGTTTGCTTGTACTCTTTATTTCTTCATTTAAGCTTGAGTTGTGGTCCAGAGTCCTTTCACAACTTGAAGTGAAATTAAAAACCCCATGTAGTCATTACATATGACTTCATATACTCAAAGCTCAAATTTAATCATTTAAGAAATATTCATAATATATTAATAACTGAAAAGTTAGTTATAAATCAATATACACATTATGATCTTGTTTATGTAAAAAGTGGGTGTATTCTATACAAAGAAAAACTAAAAACAAAAAAATTTGTACCCCAAATTGTTAACAATGTTCATCTTCCTATAGTGGAATTAATGATGATTTTGGCTTCCCTGGTGGCTTAGCAGTAAAGAATCTGCCTGCAGTGCAGGAAATACAGGAGATGTGGGTTCAGTCCCTAAGTTGGAAGATGCCCTGGAGAAGAAAATGGCTACCCACTCCATTATTCTTGCTTGGAAAATCCCATGGACAGAGGGGCCTGGCAGGCTAGAGTCCATGGGATTGCAAAAGAGTCAGACATGCCCTAGCGACTAAACAACTATGACAAAAAACAAAAATTTTAAATGGTGAGTTCTTTTGGATAGCAGCCATTCTGACTGCAATAAATGCTGGAGAATGTGTGGAGAAAAGGAAACCCTCTTACACTGTTGGTGGGAATGCAAATTAGTACAGCCACTATAGAGAACAGTGTGGAGATTCCTTAAAAAATTGGAAACAACTGCCTTATGACCCACCCTGCAATCCCACTTCTGGACATATACACCGAGGATACCAGAATAGAAAGAGACACATGTACCCCAATGTTCACTGCAGCACTGTTTATAATAGCCAGGACATGGAAGCAACCTAGATGTCCATCAGCAGATGAATGGATAAGAAAGTACTCAGCCATTAAAAAGAATACATTTGAATCAGTTCTAAGGAGATGGATGGAACTGGAGCCGATTATACAGAGTGAAGTAAACCAGAAAGAAAAACACCAATACAGTATACAAATGCATATACATAGAATTTAGAAAGATGGGAAAGATAACCCTATATGTGAGACAGCAAAAGAGACACAGATGTATAGAACAGTCTTTTGGACTCTGTGGGAAAGGGCGAGGGTGGGATGGTTTGAGAAAATAGCACTGAAACATGTATAATATCATATGTGAAACGGATTGCCAATCCAGGTTCAATGCATGATACAGGGTTCTTGGGGCTGGTGAACTGGGATGACCCAGAGGGATGGGATGGGGAGGAAAGTGGAAGGGAGGTTCAGGATGGAGAACACATTTATACCCGTGGCGGATTCATGTCAACGTATGAAAAAACCAATACAATATTGTAAAGTAATTAGCCTCCAAAAAAACCAAATAAATAAAAAATAAAATAAACAAATGGTGAGTTACTTTATTTCCAAAAATTTTCTATGAATATATATGGCCTGTAAAAATAAAAGCACTAGTGTTGACTATTTATTAATAATTTTCTTATTTCTCAATTAACAAGGAGACTAAGAGATCACAGCATTGAAAAGAATTTGTTCTGGCTATTGAGAGTAGGATCTCAAACAATTGATTTCCTAATCAGAACCCTACTAAAGTATAAACTCCTTAATGCTTCTTTATATAGCCTGAAATCTACACAGTGTTAGACAGTTATGAACATGACATGAATATATGTCAAGTATATAGATCAATGACTCACTAATTCAGTGAATAATGTATGAATATACAAATGAAAATGATTATAGCCTATATATACTTTTCTTCTTCTGGAACTACCTGGGAAATACTTACTGGCACTGCCTTTGAGACTGTTTAGTTGCAATTCTGGAATGAGTGATTTATTGCTTATAAAACCATATGAGATACTAGGTGAAAAGTCCTACATAAATATGAAATATTATTTTATTCATTGCAACTTTTAGAAAGACTCATAACATATTGTGATTGCCAAAAGCAGCTGACAAACCTGGTTAGCTTGGTGTGTTTGCTTTTAACAAATAAAAGTGAAATTGGAAGGAAAAAATCATAAAATTATTCCATATAAGCTGAGACTTACCAGACTTACCAAACCAAATGAATAATATTTACTTTCATTTAAAAATTATATAATCCAACCAATAAATGTTTACATAGAATTAAATATGGTTATTATTAATTTATACCATGGGGTCATGATTAATGTTTTTTCTGCCCAAAGATTTTATTTTTTTTCTTCCTTTTCTCAAACATGTTTGGCATTTAGAAGTTTTAAAAGTAATTCCCCCCTTTGGCTTCACCTGGGGTCTCGGCTGTCCCAGAACCTCCTCCTGACCTCAGTGTTGTGTTTTCGTTTAAAATAGGGCATGTCTATAAATGTCAGCAATACAAGGCAATTAGAAGTTTGAAAAGAGCTGTAACATAAACCAGCATTATAGCGAAATGGATATTGCCTTAAGCTGCCTGCAATTCACTTGCTGGTGGAAAGATAATATCCTGCCATTCTTCCGTGGTGGCCTTCAGCTGAACACATTTGGCTGAGGATTGACCCATTATTGGGATAAGTCTCTCCCGGCTTGAAACAATGAAGAAACAGAGAGAGTGAATCCAGCAAATTAGTCAGGACTGGGCAGAAAGGTGCCCCTGGATTAGACAGTAATATCTGTCTATGATGCAATCTGTGAAATCCAGTCCTGTCTTGATTTCCTCGAATTGAATAATAGGTGCATGCTCTTTGGGTTTGCCCCAAATTTTCCAGCTTTTGAAGGAATTAGTGTCTATATATTTCGGCATGCATGGGTGTTATTTTTATTTTTTACACTACCATCACCACCAAAAAGTCCAGCACTTCTGACATTAACTTACTTTTATTCATTTTCATTTCCTTTGCTTCCAAGAATCCAGACCACAAACTGCTTTTGCAAAGTTAAAAAATGGGAAATGTTTTCAGACATGGCATATCATATTGTTCCAATTTGCCCACTTCCAAAGATGCTCGACCTTTGTGCACTGACGATGCTTTCTTTTGTGAGCTCGAAGCCTTTTGATACACTGTCAGCTGAGTTCTGGCTCACCCCAGGTGACCTCAGAACATGCATTCAAACAAGATAAGGTTGCTGTTGAAGGTCTCTCCTGGGTTTTCAATCTTGGTCAAACTTGGTTTTCAAACTTGGTCCTGTCTATTCCGATGTTTGGTGGGATAATAAAATGTAAAAGGGTACCAAGAAAACATGTATTCCCCTCCAGAATCTACTCAGGACCTGTTTTGAAGAATATTTTTTTTTTAAAGACCATGTGAATTTGGGTGGTAAGATAAGGAGAACATTTGGGGGACAATCTATGAAATTACCTGCTTTTTTGCTTTGTTAGGGTGAGTCATTTTAATTAAATATATATCTGGTGGGGTGTTGCCATGCACTTGCCTTTTCTTCCTAACATTTCATCTCGTCAGACTCAGCTTTGTAAAACTCGTATGCAAAGATGAACTGAAATGAGGGAATGTAATTGAGTGTGGGGAGGGGAAAATCTGTATCACTGGTCTGCTTGTAAAAATCGAGGTTTCTATGCAAGCTCTGAACTACAGTTTTGGCTGTCTTAGGAAAGACTTTTAAAAATCCTTGCTGTCAACAGGCTTTTGAGGTTTTCCAGACTTCGGGGAAAGTTAAATAGACCATGAAACATATAAGAAAATATGTCTGGGCCATAAGAATTGGGAGAAACTAGAATGGTCTACAAAGGAAGTTGGCTGAATCTTTCTTACTGAGGTTTAGTGATATTTGAGGGCCTGCACCATTTTGCCTGAGATGGCTTCAGGGACACAGATGCTTGAGTGCCTAAGATACCTTAAATGCCGACTGTCTGTAGCTAAGCATGTGGATTAAATGGTCAAGCTCATCACTATATTCTAGATTCAATGTAAGTGCTTTGTCTTCATTTCCCTTGCATATTTTTCTATATAACTAAGTATAATTGTTTCTGAACAGATATATAATGCCCTTTTACGGTGAGTATGGTGTAGAAGCACTTCTTAGTAAATGAATGAATTAGACCTCAGAGATAACTCCAATAAGACCTATGCTATGTTTCATAAACCAAGATGGTACAGCACTACTGAGAGCAGAGAAATCACTAAAACAGTACCATGTGTTGTTGTTCAGTTGCTCAGTTGTGGCCAGCTCTTTGTGACCCCGTGGACTGCAACGCGCCAGGCTTCCCTGTCCTTCACTATCTTCAGGAGTTTGCTCAAATGTCCATTGAGTTGATGATGCCATCCAACCATCTCACCCTCTGTTGCCCTCTTCTCCGACTGCCCTTAATTTTTCCCAGCATTAGGGTCGTTTGCAGTGAGTCAGCTCTTTGCATCAGGTGGCCAATGTATTGGAGCTTCAGCTTCAGCGTCACTCCTTCCAATGAATATTCAGGGTTGATTTCCTTTAGAATTTACTGATTTGACCTTGCTGTCCAAGGGACTCTCAAATCTTATCCAGCACCACAGTTCGAAAGCATCAGTTCTTTAGTCTCAGCCTTCTTTATGGTCCAACTCTCACATCCGTACATGACCAATGGAAAAAATCACAGCTTTGACTATATGGACCTTTTTGTTGACAAATTGATGTCTCTGCTTTTTAATACACTGTCTAAGTCTGTCATGGTGTTCCTTCCAAGGAGCAAATATATTTTAACTTCATGACTGCTGTCACTGTTCACAGTGATTTTGGAGCCTGAGAAAATAAAGTCTGTTACTGTTTCCTTTTTTTTTTTTTGCCATTTATTTGCCATGAAGTGATGGGACTAGATGACATGATCTTAGTTTTTTGAATACTGGGTTTTAAGGCAACTTTTTTGCTCTTCTCTTTCACTTTCATCAAGAGGCTCTTTAGTTCCTCTTTACTTTCTGCCATTAGGGTGGTATCATGTGGATATCTGAGGTTATTGATATTTCTCCTAGCTATTCTGATTCCAGCTTGAGCTTCATTCAGCCCAGCATTTGGCATGATGTACTCTACTGAGACATTAAATAAGCAGGGTAACAATATACTGCCTTGAAGTACTCCTTTCCTAATTTTGAACCAGTCCGTTTTTCCATGTCTGGTTCTAACTGTTGCTTCTTTACCTGCATTCAGGTTTCTCAGGAGGCAAGTAAGGTGGTCTGGTATTCCCGTCTCTTGAAGAATTTTCCACAGTTTGTTGTGATCTGCACAAAGGCTTTAGCATAGTCAATGGAGAAGTAGATGTTTTTCTGGAATTCTTTCGCTTTTTTCAATGATTCAACAGATGTTGGCAATTTGATCTCTGGTTCCTCTGCCTTTTCTAAATCCAGTTTATACATCTGGAAGTTCTTGGTTCACCTAGTATTGAAGCCCAGCTGGAAGGATTTTGAGTATTACCTTGCCAGCATGTGAAATGAGTGCAATTGTGCGGTAGTTTGAACATTTTTTGCACCATAGACTCATATAAATGACATTGTTTTCATTATCACCTGTCTCTCCATATTCTCAGTCATTCTTCTATACATGCCTAGCCAACTCTCATGTCCAGTCTTCCCAACAGATATCCCAAACGTTTCTTCAACATTTGCCAACTCCCTACCTTGCCTTGTTTACTTCCCCTTCATTAGTGGCCCAACTCTCTGGGATAATGAATACAGAGCACACTCAAAACTTCCTCAAAATTTTACCCCCAAACACATCTATCCATTATTCCTTGCTCTCAAAGAAAAGGTAGGTTTCATCTCTGTAAAAGTAAATTTCCTGTTGTATACTTACTTCTTTCCCATTCCTATGTCTTGCTCATCAACGACTTCCTATTTTTCCTACATGGTTAGACATGTATGTGAGTTCCTCTTACTTCACATCCTTGCCAAATTTGCAATTGACATCTTTCAGAAATTTAGTCATTTTGGAATGTGGTGGTATCTCAGTGTGTTTTAAATTTTGCATTTCTCTGAATGCTGACGAAGTAAAACACATTTTTACAATGTCTATGGCCACTTGGGTATTATTTCTTTTAAGTGTGGTTTAAGTGCCTTTCTCTGTTTTCTCTGTGTGATATTCTAAAACCTTATAGGTAGTCCTTTTTACTGTGTCCTGTGTACTCATATTTTCCACATGTTATGATTTTATTCTGGACACTTTTCCCCCTGATTTTTCTTGCAGGTTACTAATTGTCTCTTTCACTGTGTTAACCTACTGTTAAACTTACTGATTGAATTTTTAGTTTTTTTTTTTTGCACTTTTGAGTTTCAGAATTTCCATCTGAATATTTTTGGTATTTTCAGTTCTTTCATCAAGTTTTATTTTGTCTTTTATTTCCTTGCATGGCATTCATGGTTATTTTAAAATGTCTATCAGTGAATGACAGTATCTGAAGCCCCTATCAGTCTTTTTCTATTATCTCATTTTTGTTGTTGTTGGTTTGCTTTTGCTCATGTTGCCTTGTCTTCTAGTATGCCTGATTATGTGTAAGATATTATATTTAAATATTTTACGGAAATAGTTTGAATCTTAGAATGATGTTATCAAATCACAAATGGATTTAAATTTACATGTGTTTCTGCCAGGAACTTGTGCACTGTTTTTATCATCTGAAAGTTACTTGGAAGGCCCCTCTTCCTCCGCATTGTCTCTGTACTTCTCTAGACTTTACCCTTGGCCTTCTTTAAGCTCTTTCTGAGTCTCTTCATCTACTCTCATGTTTCAATTACCAAATCAACTATGTGAAGCTGAAATCTGTATCTCTATTCAGATCCCTTTCTTTTGAGTGAGACGCTCCATCTCTAGCAGCAGCCCAATAAACACATCCACCTGCAAAACCTGAGGGTAGCTCAGTCTTGAATATTTTATACTTCTACATTACTTAATTTGTGGTTAATATAGTCAATAAATACTCTTCATAGTATCACTTTTCCAAATTTGAATCCTCTCATTGCTTCTCTGAGGATTCCTAAATCTAATCAATCATTAAATTATATTGATTTTTCCTTCTAATACTTTCTTAACCATTTTCCATTTATTAAAAACTTAGATAATATGGACTTCTCTGGTGGTTCAGATGGTAAAGAATTTGTCTGCAATGCAAGAGACCTGGGTTCAATTCCTGGGTTGGGAAGAGCCTCTAGAGAAGGAAGTTGCAACCCACTCCAGTATTCTTGCCTGGAGAATTCCATGGACAGAGGAGCCTGGTGGGCTACAGTCCGTGGGGTCACAAAGAGTTGGACGTGACTGAGTGACTAACACTCTGTACCTCTGTACCTAGATATATATAAGAAAATTCTTTTGACAACAGACTAGAGCTTTACTGTTTGATGAATGGCTTAAGGTCAACTATTTAACAAATTTGTGTTTCTGTTTCCCTACCTGCAAAAGAGGCTTGATAATAATACCTCCCAGAGGCAGACATCAAGGATCACCACAATATTTTCCTCTTCTCTTTACTGTTCCCCTGGCAATGTGATTTTCAAGCTCCTATCATCAAGAGAGGAGGTTGATGGCCGTGGGCCCCATGGATCCCACAGGCAGCCACCCTAGTACCCACATTCATCCTAGCTGGAAACTTTCCTAACCTGGGCAAGGGAACAGATAATCAACTACAGAAAGGACAGAGAGTTCCAAAAAAGATGGACCCAAAGATGTCCACACCAAGACACATTAGAATTAAAATGGCAAAGTTTTCTCTGCTTTCTCTCCCTTTTATCCTTCTGGGAGAAGGATGGTTCAGTATTTGCAAATCACCCAATACTATATATTATATTTAAAAATTGAAAAATAAAAATAGACAAAATAAATTTGAGAAAGAAGGACAAAGGTATCACACACTTGATTTCAGACCATACCACAAAGCTACAGTACTTNTTGAAAAATAAAAATAGACAAAATAAATTTGAGAAAGAAGGACAAAGGTATCACACACTTGATTTCAGACCATACCACAAAGCTACGGTACTTGAAACAGTATGGTACTGGCACAAAAACAGACACACAGATCCATGAAACAGAATAGAGAACCCAGAAAGAAACCTACACTTAACTTAATCTACAACAAAAGTGGCAAGATTATGTGATGGAGAAAAGATGACCTTTTCAATAAATGGTTTTGGGTAAACTGGACAGCTACATGCAAAAGAATCAAACAAGATTGCTTTCTCACATTATATACAAAAATAATTCAAAGTGCATTAAAGACTTAGATGTAAGTCTTTTATAAAACCCCTCAGAGAAAACACAGGGAGTACCTTCTTTGACACCAGTCCTAGCAATTATTTTTGGATATGTCTCCTCAGACAAGGGAAAGAAAAGCAAAAATGAAGAAATGGGATACATCAAACTATAAAACTTTTTACACAGCAAAGGAAGCCTTTAAAGAAATGGAAAGACAGCCTACTGAATGGAAGAAGACATTAGCAAATGATATGTTTAATAACAGGTTAATATTCAAAATATACAAATAACTCATGGAACTCAATAAAAACAACAACAACAAAAACAGCTTAATTAAAACATGGGCAGAAAGCCTGAATAGATATTTTTCTAAGGAAGGCATACAGGTGGCCAATAGACACATTAAAAAATGCTCAACATCACTAATCATCAGAGAATTTAATATGCAGCATAAGAAAGATGGTCAGTGATACTGCAATGTTTGTTTGGGGACAGATGGTTACTAGACTTATTGTAGTAATCATTTCATAGTGTACACAATGTCAAATCGTTGAGTAGTAGAGCTGAAACTAACATAATGATGCATGTCAACTATGTTTCGTTAAAAAATTAAAAGAGACTAAGTTAATTTTCCACCTTTGAGTCAGGTTTAGACTGTATACTGCTTTGATTAATAGAATGAAGAAAATATGATAGTGTGTCCATTCTAAACAAGTCTTAAAAGACTTTGAATATTTATGTTCTCTCAAACACGAGCCAACTCTCTGGGAAAGGAGAGACCATGTGGTTCAGAGAAAAATCTTCTTAACTATAGCCAGTTTAGCCCAGTCAGACCCTAGCCAACACAGACATTGACCACAGAGAATGTGTGATGTTAGCCAAGATTAAAAGAACTGCCAACCTATGGACTATTGTGCTAAATAAATGTGTATTATTTTAAGGTACTATGTTTTGGGTTATTATCTCATAAAAGCAAACTGATAACACTACTTCATAGGGTTGTAGTGAAGATTAAATGAATTAATATGTGTAAAGTGCTTAGGATGTTGTCTGGCACAGTAGTAAGAAGTATTTAGATGTCAGTTAATAATATTCTTTGCCACTCTATCTACACTGCCATGAGACTTTCAATTCCCATCAATTTGCTTCTTAAATGTTCTCATTGCTGTTAATCTCTTCCCCCTCATGTCCATCCTCCACAATTGCTTCTTGAGTGCTCTTCTAAAAACAAGTTCAATCATTTCAGTTCTCTTTTTAAAATATTGCAATGACTAGTTAGTACTTGGATGGGAGACCTCCTGGGAATACTGGGTGCTACAGGCTTAAAAATATATATTGCAATGAATCTTTACAAGTTACATTTAAGTCTAAACTCTTGTTTAGTTATTTAAAAGTGAAAAGTGAAGGTATGTCCAATTTTCTCTTTATGTATTACTTTGATTCATTTATGTTTTTATCTGTGCCTGTTATGCTATTTCGATTACTAGTAAAATAACCAACAGGGGGACTTCCCTGGTGGCTAGTGGTAAACAATCCACCTTGTAATTCAGGGAACACAGGTTCAACCCCTTGTCCCACATGTGGCAGGTTAACTAAGCCCATGGACTGTAGCTACTGAGCCAGCACTCTAGAACCCATGAGCTGAAACTATTGAGCCCATGTCCTACAACTACTGAAGCCTACTGTGCCTAGAACCTGTGCTCCACAAAAAGAGAGGCCACTGCATAAAAAGTTCATGACCACAACTAGAGAGTAGCCTCTGCTCACTGAAAATAGAGAAAGCCAGTGTGTAGCAATGAAGACCCAGCATAGCTAAAAATAAATAATAAATAAATAACGTTACTCTCTCAGTTTTTCCAAACATTGAAACATGAAATTAAAAGATGCTTGCTCTTTGGAAGAAACGTTATGATCAACCTAGATAGCATATTAAAAGGCAGAGACATTACTTTGCCAACAAAGGTCTGTCTAGTAAAAGTTATGGTTTTTCCAGTAGTCATGTATGGATGTGAGAGTTGGACTATAAAGAAACCTGAGCACTGAAGAATTGATGCTTTTGAACTGTGGTGTTGGAGAAGACTCTTGAAAGTCCCTTGGACAGCAAGGAAATCCAACCAGTCCATCCTAAAGGAAATCAGTCCTGAATATTCATTGGAAGGATTGATACTGAAGCTGAAACATTAATATTTTGGCCACCTGATGCAAAGAACTGACTCATTTGTAAAGACCCTGATGCTGGGAAAGATTGAAGGCAGGAGGAGAAGGGGATGACAGAGGATGAGATGGTTGGATGGCATCACCCACTCAATGGACATGAGTTTGAGTAAATTCCAGGAGTTGGCTGCAGTCCATGGGGTTGCAAAGAGTCGGACACGACTGAGCAACTGAACTGAACTGACTGAATGTTACTCTTTCAGCTTTTCCAAACATTGAAACATGTACATTACCATATGTAAAACAGATAGCCAGTGGAAATTTGCTGTATGATGCATGGAGCTCAAACCCAGTACTCAGTGACAACCTAGAGGGATGGGATAGGGTGTGAGGTCAGGGGGAGGTTCAAGAGGGAGGGGACATATGTATACCTATGGCTGATTCATGTTGATGGCAGAAATGAATGCAATATTGTAAAGCAGTTATTCTCCAACTAAAAGTAAATACATTTAACTTAAAATAAATCTTTAAAAAATAACTAGCAGGGAAGCCACAAATTTTTTTTTACAGTATAAAAACAATTGCTTTGTAGTTGAATTAATGTTATGTTTGTGGTCAATTCCATAAATACTGAGTGGAAGATCAGGAATGTAATAATAATACTGGAATTTACCATATTAAGATAAGATTTGATTTATAGCATCTTTTCTGTAAACTAATCCATCATCAAATGCTCTCTCTAAACTGTTCATATTAAATTTATTTTCACTATAACACCTGGTGCATCAGCATGCTGAGGTAATGAAATGTTCTACCTCAGGAGTTTTCAGATGCCGAAACTCTCATTGATAATGGATATTACATAAGAGAAAATCCAGGTTTTTCTTTTTAAAAAAAATCTGAATATTCTAGTGCCACCCAAAATCTACTGAAGAATTTCTCCTATTAGTACTACAACTAAGGATCTGTGTGGTTTCAAAGAACTTTCGGCTCATAGATCTATTATAACTAAGGAATATTTTTAGTTATTTTGAAGTTAACTGAAAACTCCCTAGGGCACAAAAAGGTATGGTTTAGAATCTATGGAATCTGGGATTGGGACTTTCATGTGTATGTTGATTGCTTTCTTATTTACACCAACTGTAGATCTGATAATCATGAATTAAACATAATATTCTTTGTTAGAGTATAGTAAAAGCACAATGTTATTAATAGTGAATTTCATTTGGAATGAACTGAGAAGAATTTTCGATATGGTTCCTGACATTTTAAAGACATTTGGATTGATTTTAGAACTTCACAGCTGATGGAATTAGAAAGTATTTTCCAACAATCATAAAATTATTTGATACCTGGAGGCTTATTTTGTTTTATCTCATGTGATATCATTCTAGCTTAGAGAGCATTCAGTCTCTAACTTAGAGATTGAAATATACCTGTGAACTCTATGTGTGACTGAAATATTTTCTTCTAAAGCTTTTCTAATATTTTATATTAACATGATTTCTTTAATTCTGAGGTTGAGTGGTAAAGTGATTATAGGATAAATTCAGATGTACAGTAAATCATCAGATTATTTACCATAATGATGGTATTGTAGGTTTAAATTGAATCCAATGTTCAACTACTAAAGAGTAATTCTTTGCTATGGAGAGCCTCTGTCTAATAATATAAATCAGCTTGCCCAGATTGTGCATAGGAGACCATGGAGGAAGCCTCTGGACTG
Source organism: Redunca redunca (assembly GCA_006410935.1). Taxonomy (NCBI): domain Eukaryota; kingdom Metazoa; phylum Chordata; class Mammalia; order Artiodactyla; family Bovidae; genus Redunca; species Redunca redunca. Next base: position 41,959 of record SJYQ01002651.1, on the reverse strand, counting down.
TGTACAGGTTGTGGTTAAATTTTTGATTCTAACTCAGTTTTTCCATATTCTAAATGTTAACATAAGTTTGAGCAAGTTCATCAACATGAGTTTGAGCAAGCTCTGGGGGTTGATGATGGACAGGGAAGACTGGCATGTTGCAGTCCATGTGGTCACAAAGAGTCAGATGAGACTGAGTGACTGAATAGAACAAAACATAAGTAATAAGATTAACAATGCCCCAAACAGAAAATTACTAAAAGGATTTAATGAGATAGTATACATAAATGTTCTTAGCTGTAACTTAGTACCCTGTAAATGTTAATTATTATAATTCAGAAATATATGGTCAGTTCTTAGTTATCATCAAGCTTAAAATGTCATTGAGTCATATAAATATTGTTTTCCTAAAGATAATTTTAATAATTCCATAGTAGAAATGACATTAACTAATATAATAACCAAATGCTTAAAGTTTAATCAAAACCACTATGAACAATGTATATTTAGGCGGTCCCTTCATCTTCTCCCAGCCTTGGACTTCATCCCTCAAATAAGAATTCTGATGCTTTGTAGGGATAAGATACAATAAGTGGGTAAAAAGTTGCATAAACTCTATTTTAAGCAATAAGGTCTTGTTACTATCAATAAGACTTCTATTGACTCAAGTTCTCATTACATATATAAATATTTGTAGTCATTATAGAATTGTTTAGGGCATTTTTTTTCACATCAACTGCACCAATCAGTTTGAACAGCTCTGTGCAAGTTGTAGAGTAAGCATCATTTCAGAGACCCTGTGAACCATTGTGGTTTACAGTGATCTGCCATTTCAGTAATTATTGTCTAAACTTCTGTTTTGATATCTGTAGGCTGTTGGCTGTTACATCTAAGATGTATTGCTATTTAGCTCATCAAGTGCTTATACTTTCTCTCATCTTGAGGGTGGGCACCATAATTTAAACTTCTTGATTGATTATCTTGCCTTCTCATGAAAAGAAAACATGATCTTAAATAAAGTAAAAAGATAAATGAAGTTGGGGGCCTTTCTTCTTTGTCTATTGTTTTGATATTTGTATTAGTCATCTGAAATGAAGGTTGAAGGGACAAGAATAGTTTATTGAGGATTGCCTGAATCTGCCCCTATCAGAGGGCTCCCGGGTGGTGCTAGTGGTAAAGGGCTTGCTTGCCAATGCAGGAGATATAAGAGATGTGGGTTCAATCCCTGGCTTAGGAAGATTCTCTGGAGGAGGGCATGGCAACTAACGCCAGTATTCTTGCCTGGAGAATCTTGTGCACAGAGGAGCCTGGCAGGCTGTAATCCATAGGTTCATAAAGAGTTGGACACAACTGAAGTGACTTAGCACGTACCCTATTAGAAGTCTTCCCTGGATGGCTCAGTGGCAAAGAATCCACCTGCCAATGCAGGAGACAGGAATTTGATCCCTTGGTTGGAAGATCCTCTGGAGAAGGAAATGGCAACTCACTTCAGTACTCTTGCCTGGGAAATTCCATGGACAGAGGAACCTGGTGGGCTACAGTCCATGGGGTCGCAGAAGAGTTGGACATGACTTAGTGACTAAACTACTGAGTTGCTTAACCTTGGTTTTATCTATTACTGTAAGGATTGTGATGGAACTCTCTTAGCAAGCACATACTTAGATACAATTTCCTTCTTAATTGAATGATTTTGGAAAACTCAGAAGGTATTTTTTCCACTCAGCAACTTCTATGTAGAAGCCAAATAATGAGACAATTACACATATTTGCTTTCCTATATTAAAAGGCATGCATGCATGCTCAGTAGCTTCAGTCATATTTTATCTTTGTGACCCTACAGACTGTAGCCCACCAGGCTCCTCTGTTTCTGGGATTCTCCAGGCAAGAATACTGGAGTGGGTTGCCATGCCCTCCTCTAGGGGATCTTCCCAACCCAACCCAGCGACTGGACCTAGGTCTCCTGCATTGCAGGCAGATTCTTTACTGCTGAGCCACCGGGGATGCCCCTATATTAAAATATCAAAGTGTAAAATTAAAATGAGAGGAAAGCAACTTGTAACCATAAAATATTTCTCTTTAAAGGTAGCATTTTGAAGTTTACAAAGCCTTTCTCCTTACATTATCATGATGAACCAAAAAAGTTGCAAAAAGTGTAACATGTCAAACTATGAGTATGGAGCTTAATTCTACATTAAATGCAAGAGAAATGAATGGTGCTGGATATTGCTTTGTTAAAGCTCATGACTTCTTGGAGATTTCTGGTCCTCACTGCAGAAAACAATGGAATGAAAAAAAAAAAAAAACTAAGTCCAGTTGCCTGATGGAGTAGTAATCTGAGAATTGGGCTTTGAATACTTTCCTTTCTTTGGATACATGAAGTAGCCGAGCATTAGTCTGTGTGGGCTGGTTCCACTTTGTGTTTTGGCTTTTGTATTCCAAAACGAAATAGTTTTCCTTGGCAGACACAGCAGTAGAATAAGTCTAGAGTAGGTGGAGTGTGTGTATTTTATTTTTTTAAAGGAGGGTAGGGATTTGCACAGTGACCCAGATGTGTGCTCTCTGAACTCCAACTGTCTGTGTTCAGATATGCAATGTGAAGGGAACAGGGTTTAAAGAGACCCCTTTGAATACCTTGGGGGTATTTCTTGCACAGTGTTTTGGCAGCACGCTCTTCTAGCTGAATTAGATTTATTGCTGAAGCACTAAATCTTCATTATACGTGACAACCTTACTCCCCTGCCGTCCTGGTCTCTTTCCATTCAGTCTTTTTTTTTTTTTAAACTCCAACATCTTGTTTCTTCCCCTTCCCTAGCCCCAAGATCCCAAGATATTCTACATTCCACTCTATCTCAGAGTTGAAATTGCGTTAAATTTGTGAATGTGTCATTCACAGATGTCAGAAAAGAAAGCAGAGTAAAGGTTAAAGATGTCTCAACCAATCCATCAGTGTTTAGCAAGGAGGGCACTGGAGCTTGTAAAAGTGATCTGTATGGCTGGATGCCTGACATAACTCTTATCAATGAGAAGCAGTCACACACTTTCTGGCTAGGTATAGTTACAGGTGTGGATGGAGAAAGAATACTGTCTCAGGTGTGTGGTCCACTTTCCTATCCAGCTCTGGAAGCCAAGGTAAGGAGTCAGTGTGAATGCTCAGAGGACTTCATCTTCTGTCAAACTGCTCTGGAACGTTTAATAACTTAAGAAAGCCTAGACTGTAGAATAATGATAAACTAAGGAATATCAAGAAAGCTGCTTTTCTTTATTCTGGCTGAAGAGGAAATTCCACCTAGGTCCAAATTGCTTAGATCTATCATTCAACTTGTTCAAAAGGTATGATACAGTCATATGTTCTTTCTTTATTCATTTACTGCAATAATATTAGATTTGAGCAATGATATCAATTATTATGTATAAAGTCAGCAAATATTACTCTAATGTTCCTCATACAGGTCTGAAAAGTCATTCATTCATTCATTTACTACTTACTAATTTAATAAATACTTATAAAATGCCTACCATGTGCCAGACACTGTGAGATATATAACTGTGAACAATATGACAAAGTATTTCCCTTTCAGTGAGCTTTCAATAAGGGATGAGACCCAGACCAATAAGCAGCCAATTGCAATGTAAGTGCTCAGTAAGAAGAGGAAACAAAGCTATCATGATACAAAGGTCTTCTAACTGACCCGTGTTCAGTTCAGTTCAGTCACTCAGTCATGTCCAACTCTTTGTGACCCCATGAATCGCAGCACGCCAGGCCTCCCTGTCCATCACCAACTCCCGGAGTTCACTCAGACTCACGTCCATTGAGTCAGTGATGCCATTCAGCCATCTCACCCTCTGTCGTCCCCTTCTCCTCCTGCCCCCAACCCCTCCCAGAATCAGAGTCTTTTCCAATGAGTCAACTCTTCGTATGAGGTGTCCAAAGTACTGGAGTTTCAGCTTTAGCATCATTCTTTCCAAAGAAATCCCAGGGCTGATCTCCTTCAGAATGGATTGGTTGGATCTCCTTGCAGTCCAAGTCAAGTGGGCCTTAGAAAGCATCACTATGAACAAAGCTAGTGGAGGTGACGGAATTCCAGTTGAGCTATTTCAAATCCTGAAAGATGATGCTGTGAAAGTGCTGCACTCAATATGCCAGCAAATTTGGAAAACTCCACAGTGGCCACAGGACTGGAAAAGGTCAGTTTTCCTTTCAGTTTTCATTCCAATCCCAAAGAAAGACCCGTGTTAGTTATTTGCAATAGGTGGTGCCTGAGCAAAGGCACATAAAAAGAATTAAGAGTGAGAATGGATGTGATAGATGGGAAGTGAGGGCAGTTCTATCTGTCTGAGCATCAAGGATGGTGAGAGAATAAGAGTGAAAAATCCTAAAAGAAGCAGGATGCTTGTTGATGTGAACTTGACTAGGAACTTCCAGAGCATACCCACCGCTCCTAGAGCCTGATAGTAGAGCTTCCTGATTCCTACAGAAATGCCCTTCTCCTCTCCAGGGCGCTTTGAAACATTAAATGTCACTTTCAGCTACCATTATGTTTAGCTTCTGGCATAAATGAAAGTGATTGAAACAGAGGAATAAAGAAACAAGCAATAAGTAAATGTCTTCCTATTCCACTGAAACACTGGCTATCTTCTTTTGCAGTTGAGAAAGAGGACATGTCATTGTTACACCAATGACAAAGTTATTTATAAAAACATGTAACACATGAGGAACATAAATGACACACTGAACAAAAAACAAAGCTACTCGAAGAAACAGTGAAAATAGAGTTTCGCAGGTAAGGAATTTTGATTTTAAAAAGATTAAAAAGAAGGAATTGTTCTCTAACAAGTAGAAGTGTCTCACCTTGTTATAGACTGTCCTGGAGAGTGTTGTGGGCATTGTCAGAGAAGAAATTGAACAGACTGTTCCTCCATTTGTCCATTTCACATGGGAGGCTTCTGATAGATACAGAAAAATATTATTCATTCATGATGTTGAAATACAGCTTTTGTCTTTTAAATGGGCTCAGTTAGTTTAAATGAATTAAATAGTAAATTTGAAGACAAGTGCTACTCCAGATCACTTAAGATCACCTTTCACTGAAGTCTGATCTCTTTCCCTGATGTCAGAAGCAGTTGTGTGTAAGAATTTGGCCCACTGTCCTAAAGCTCACCAGGTTTGTTGAGGTCTTTTGAGTGCAAGTTTAACCCCAGAACCTTGACATGGCTGAATTTTAGACTGCTGGAGCCATTTTCCAACAACACATGTCAATGAGTTGTCCAGGTGTTAAATATATACACTTTGTAATATATGCCTCAGAGGTATGCCTATTAAAGGTATGCTTTAATAGGCATACCTTGATGCTAAATTCTTCTTTGTGAACGGTAGTTTGTTGAAACTTTTTGAAGTGTTCATTTATAAATAAGAACAGATTCATTACGTTAAATTTGGCTAAGGTACAAATATGATAATCTAGATTTTTAGAAAAATGCCTGTAAATTTTTTCTAGGAACATTCTCAGGTTAGATTTAATAAATCTTACCTGCAAGAATCTCTTATCTGCCAGAGACTTAATTTCCTTCATGAAACACACCAAGTAAAATGGAAATCACTTGCCATGTATCTACAAAAAAGCAAATAAACAGGACGTCCAATTTCACATAGTTTAAAAGCTATGTTTAACAATATGGTTTCTCCCTACAACATTCTTCTAATTTTTAAAACACTGTTTGAAATGCCATTTTTCATGAAATAGTTTCTAAATTTTGTAAATTGGATTTCATATCAACTTTATTTAAATCCCTTACTACACTCTTAAACATCTACTGCTGTCTAAAACCTCCCCTCATACTTTGTCTTGCACATATTCATGAACTCTAATTAGTTAACTTTCAAAATAATCAGTGTTACAGACTCTGCATTACCTATTTTAAATATTCTATATGCATACATGTGTTGTTGTTGCTGTTCAGTTACCCAGTTGTGTCCAACTTTTTGTGACCCCATAGACTGCAGCATGCCAGGCCTCCGTGTCCCTCACCATCTCCTGGAGTTTGCCTAAGTTCATGTTCACAGCATCAGTGATGTCCAGCCATCTCATCCTCTGACGCCCTCTCTTACTTCTGCCCTCAATCTTTCTCAGCATCAGGGATTTTCCAAAGAGTTGTCTGTTCACATCAGATGACCAAAATACTGGAGCTTCAGCTTCAGCATCAGTCCTTCCAGTCAATATTCAGGGTCGGTTTCCCTTAAGATTGACTGGTTTGATCTCCTCGCAGTCCAAGGGACTTTCTTCTCCAGCACCACAGTTCAAAGGCATCAATTCTTTGGTGTTCTGCCTTCTTTATGGTCCAGCGTTCACAACCATACGTGACCACTGGGAAGACCATACCCTTGACTATACGACCTTTGTCGGCGTAGAAGTGTACACCTTGTTTAATAGGCCCTAAAGGAAATAGTGTGTTGCACTGGAAAGTAAAAGGGCTTAGAAGTCAGACACACCAGAGTTTGACACCTGTATTTGCTGTTTTCTAAGCTGAATGGCATTAGAAAACATACTTAGTCTCTCTGTTCCTCAATTTTCTCACCTGTAAAATTAAAGCATTAACACAGACAGTATAGATTTTCCATAAGGATACTAAAAGACAGTATGTCTAAGTGCATTGAGGAGGCAGTAAATAGTTGCTCTAGTTCTGATCTTTAGCAGAATTTCTATTTTTAATTCTATCAAAGTATTTTGTACCTTTTAAGGTATATATTTTTCTTGTACACATACTAATTCATGAAATGTAATTGCTTTCCTGGTTATTACAGCCAGTTAGTTTAATTTACCTCTAAAAGCTACAGCGTGCTATTCTTATCTAAAAGAACAGCCTTGTCTTCCATGTAATATACAGTGATGTGTGCTGCTAAAGGTCCTTAGAGTCCTTTTCTTTATGCCTAGGGAGATTCCTTGTGTTGAGAAATGAAGTGTTGTTAGAAACAGTGGGAAGTTAATGGATCGACAACAGTCCAGTGAGCTGTAACATTATGGGAACATTAGGTAATGATTTATGTCCGTGATGTTCCTAGGTGACAGGGGAACTGAGATTGTAAGTTCATGTAGATTTAGACTGCTGCACAGGAGGTGCCAGTGGCCTTTGTTTTCTATTTTGAGGCACAACAAGGACAGAGGGATGACGTACTAGCCCACACAGTAGCTAAGCTCATGTTACATCTCATGCTCTGCTCCATCTTCTCATTTCGCTTTTGTGTGAGGTAGTTCTGCTATTTTGTTTCATGTTGTAGTATATGTACCCCACCCCCGCCCCTATACAGCCTCATGACTAATTCTAAATGACCGAGGGACTCCCACCCTATTACTTTCCAGGTCCAAAGCCACCTGCTGTCATTGAAAACCGACACAGTGATGTGTTTTCATCATGGTCATCATCAGATGCCTTCTGTTTCTTGTACTTAAAATTCGCCAGAAGTGTTTATGTAAATTATACTCACTGTCAGAGTGACTTGTGAATGAGCAAATGCCAAAATTGTTGCAAAGGGTTACTGATCTGATAAAATTCAATGGGGTTATGAAATTTTTGTTTCTAAATCTGTGTACATGAGAATTTTCAACTCAGATTCACGCATAGTCTTAAGGTTAAGATTTTGACTTAAAATTTTTATTGTTTGGGTGATTATTTGAGAAATTAAAAAAAAAAAAAAAAACAGACCAAGAGCTGGTATTTCTAGAAAAAACACTTTAAAATATTTTATCTTTTAAAGAACTTTTACCATAAAAGAAAACTTTTACTTACTTTTGTAGAGAAGCTTAATAATATCCCTAGAGTATTCTGGCTAGTACAATTTGGAACCAGAAGAATCCAGGTCTTTTGAGTCTTATACCAGTGTTCTTTCTGTTGAATTGCCTCTCTGGTATTATGTGATATGAGCAATATAAAATGTTTTGTCTGACAGAGAAATTTATAAATGGGCACAGGTACATAAGTATGTGTATATTCTATATGCACACATTTATTCAGTAAGTATCTATTTTCTTTCATATTGTAGAACAATATATTTTAAGACTGTTTAACAATGCATCCGATAAAGTACAAATAAATAAAATACCAGAGCCAAAGAAAATACAGTGTGATAAGAATGTTAAAACATTAAGAAGGTTAAAATAGAGTATGAAATATAAAACATTAAGTGTGGTGACTTAACTAAGAATAAACACACAGGTCATATTAACAAATACAAATGACCTGAACTCATCTGTTAACAGAAGAGAATTATCAAATTGGATCACAAGGCAAAAGCAGAGAAAACAAGAGATTTATTTAACGGAAAATGACTCAGGAAGACTGAAAATTAAACAACAAATAACAACATACCAGACAAATGAAAATAAAAAGGACACATCATTGTATCAAAAATGATTGGAATACTGGCACAAACACTGAAAGACTTAGAGGAATCCTTAATAATGATAAAGAGTGCATTCTGCAATGAAACTGTGACATATGTGAATAACTATTTGATAGAAACATTGCATTGTCATTCTTAGAGCAAAAAAACCCTCAAATGCACACAAAAACAGAGAGACAACGTTAGTACCTGACTTTTATTCACTCTCTTAGCCTTTTATAGATTTAGTGGATGAAGATTTTTAAGGGAACTGAAGACCTAAATAAAACAAAAGACCTTATAGTTAACTAATATGACAAACTTTGTATGTAGCTTGGAAACAAATTATATGCTTCTTTTTACAGGTTCAATGACCATTCACAAAATTTAGTTTAATATAGGACATTAAAAATATTTTAATACATGTAAAGCAGGAGAAATAATGCAAACAATATTCTCTGACCATAATATAATATGAACAGAAATAATGGCTAAGTAAGAAAGTAACAAATGCATCCATTTAGAAATTAAAACAAAACAAACAAACAAAAAACCACCTCTTTCTCAAATAACAAGAGAAAATAAAAATAAAAAATGCCTAGAAAATAAAATGAAAACACTCATATCAGAACCTAGGAAAATTCTCAGCCTTAATATTTATATTAATGAAAAATGAATAGTAAAAGAAGTGAGGAAAGGTGGAAAGGAATAACAAGTACCCTTAAGGAAAGGAGAAGGAACATAGTGGCAAGAGAAAAGCAGAAATTAATAAATTAGAAAATGGAAAAGAACTTAGAACTACTGAATAAATCCAAGAACAAGTTCCTTAAAAATTAGGTAAGCAGACCTACTCAAGGACAGCAAGAGGAGAAAGCACAAATGTACAAATAAGAATTGACGAGGGGGAAATGACTATAGATTGGGAGAAATCTAAAAGGACCCCGTGATGTCTTTTAATCTCCTTCAAAAACCTAGCACATCATGATAAAATGGGACATTTTCTAGGAAAGATAAATTTCCAAAACAATCCTTACCCCAAGTAAAGAGTTCAAATGTCATAAAAGCAAGGGAAGAATTTGTACTGTGTTACTGTCTTTCCTCCACCCTAAAGCTTTAGTCCAAGAGTATGTTTTAGTGTATGGAGCAGAAAACTTTTATTTACATGCTCTGTAACATAGAAAATAAAGTTTTGAATTGTTATACTCAACTTAGCATCACTTTTATAATTAAACCTGAAAAAATAAAACTTTAAGTAGTAAATATAAATTTATTGACCATAAATTAAATAAATTCTACCATAAAACAGAAAAAAAAAATCTTATTTTAAGGGAGAAGTTCTAAAAGGGGAACTTTAGGAACATTCCCAATAATGTTTTGGGAAAAGACAAATGTGCTGTCACAGCTACTTTTTTAAGATTCTAAAAAATGTGATCATTCATCTATTAATAACTCTTATGAATGGAAAGTGAGCATAAGATATGAGCTCTCTTTTCTAGTTAAGCCTTTTAAGAAGAGGTTCACTCTGCCATAATCTCCATCAACTTTTAGCATTTGACACATATGACAATGAGAACATAGGGCTTGGCAGAGCCACAAAAGACTCCTGATTCAACACATGGATGAAAATTGAGCAACTACAGGGAACACTCGTTTTAGGCTTTATGTGAATGACAGATAAACTGCTCTTGTGTTTGACGCACATAAAGATGTTTAGGTCTGTTTGTTAAATCGGTTTAGCCTACTCTAACTGAAGAGTTTATTTTTATTTTGTTTTTCTTATTGCAGCTCTCAATACAAGTCTAGGACCCAGTACCAAAGTGTGTGTGTTCAGATGTTCGGTTGTATCAAACTTTTTGCAACCCTATGGACTATAGTCCGCCAGGTTCTTCTGTCCATGGAGTTCTCCTGGCAAGAATACTGGAATGGAGTGTCATTTCCTTTTCCAGGGGATCTTCTTGACTCAGGGATTGAACCCTCATCATTAATGTCTCCTGCATTGGCAGGGGGATTCTTTTGTACCAAAGTACAATTCAGTAAAAATAGGTCTCTAGAGAGCTATGATAATAGTGTTTCCTAGTGTTTAAGGCTTTCTGATGGTGCAGATTGAACTAACGATGCAACTCAGTTAAACTAGAGGATTGTTTATCTTTGATATTTCCTTCCACATATATGGGGCTTCCCTGGTGGCTTAGATGGTAAAAATGTGCCTATAATGCAGGAGGCCCAGATTCGATCCCTGGGTCTAGAAGATCCCCTGGAGAAAGGAATGGCTATCCACTCCAGTATTCTTGCCTGGTGAATTCCATGGACAAAGGAGACTGGCAGGCTACAGTCCAGTGGGTCACAAAGAGTAGGACACAACTGAATGACTAACACTCACTTTCAAAATATATTTACTCTCAGGTATTTTTGACAAATATAAGACAATAAATACTTGAAGATTTATCCTCTGACAAAGGCTTGCAATCTAGGTATTGTGAGTTTCTGATAAGGAGAAATTCTATTTACTTAAATGAAGTAAATGATACATGAATTGTGAAAAATGAGGATCCTAATTAGGACTCTGATGTAAATAGGTAGTCAAGCCTTTTGGGAAAGAAGCCAGCCATACTAGCATCCTTAGGCAGTTTCAGGATCACTTAAGGCATCAATCAATCAATCAGACCATCAATCCATCACCCTTTACAGCATATGAATAAATAATAAATCCTCAACAGCTGTCAACTTAAACATAGCTGACTTGATGTCCACTTACAGCTTTTTTAGAGCATAAACCATGATATGCCATTCATGGCCACTTAAAATCCTAAAAAATGTACTTACACCACATTTAGCTTGGTCAAATAAGTAGACTTGAGCGAGAGTTCTTGAATATGAGTTGATTGCTTTCAGGGTCTCAACTTCTGTATGGTAAAATTGGAAGGAGAGAGTATGATATTATGCTGAATTTGTCTATATTTACCCAATGGAATGGCCTTCTCTGTAGCTCAGAAGGTAAAGAAATTGCCTGCAATGCAGGCAACACAGGTTCAGTCCCTATGTCAGAAAGATCCTCTGGAGAATGGAATGGCAACCTGCTTCAGTGTTTTTGCCTGGAGAATCTCATGGACAGAGGAGCTTGGTGGGCTACAGTCCATGAGATCCCAAAGAGTCAGACACAACTAAGCGACTAACATTGCATGTTTGCTAAGTCGCCCCAGCCATGTCTGATTCTACACATGGACATCACCAGATGGTCAATACTGAAATCAGACTGATTATATTCTTTGTAACCAAAGAATGGAAAAGCTTTATACAGTCAGTAATAAACAAGACTGGGAGCTGACTGTGGCTCAGATCATGAAATCCTTACTGCCAAATTCAGACTTAAATTTAAGAAAGGAGGGAAAACCACTAGGCCATTCATGTATGACCTAAATCAAAATCCCTTATGATCAAACAGTGAAAATGACAAATAGATTCAAGGGATTAAATCTGATAGACAGAGTGCCTGAAGAACTATGTGTGGAGATTTGTAACATTTTAGAGGAGGCAGTGATCAAAACCATCCCCAAGAAAAAGAAATGCAAAAAGGCAAAATGGTTGTCTGAGGAGGCCTTACAAATAGCTGAGAAAAGAAGAGAAGTGAAAGGCAAAAGCAAACAGGAGAGATATACCCATCTGAATGCAGAGTTCCAAAGAATAGCAAGGAGAGATAAGAAAACCTTTTGAGTGAACAATGCAAAGACATAGAGGAAAACAATAGAATGGGAAAGACTAGAGATCTCTTCAAGAAAATCAGAGATTCCAAAGGAGCATTTCATGCAAAAATGGGCAAAATAAAGGACAGAGATAGCATGGACCTAACAGAAGCAGAAGATAAGAAGAGGTGGCAAAAATACGTGAAAGAACTATATGAAAAAGATCTTCATGACCCAGATAACCATGATAATGTGATCACTCACCTAGAGCCAGACACCGTGGAGTGTGAAGTCAAGTGAGCCTTAGGAAGCATCACTATGAAAAAAGCTAGCAGAGGTGATGGAATCCCAGCTGAGTTGTTTCAATACCTAAAGGATGATGCTGTGAAAGTGCTGCACTCAATATGCCAACAAATGTGGAAAATTTGTGGCCACAGGACTGGAAAAGGTCCATTTTCATTCCAATTCCAAAGAAAGACAATGCCAAAGAATGGTCAAACTACCACAATATTACACTCATTCCACATGCTAGCAAAGTACTGCTCAAAATCCTTCAAGCTAGACTCCAACAGTATGTAAACTGAAAACTTCCAGATGTATAAGCTGGATTTAGAAAAGGCAGAGGAGCCAGAGATAAGATTGCCAACATCCGTTGAATCATAGAAAAAATCCAGAGAATTTAAAAAAAAGTCTACTTCTGCTTCACTGACTATGCTAAAGCTTTTGACTATGTGGGTCACAGCAAAATGAGGAAAATTATTAAAGAGATGAGACCACCTTACCTGCCTCTTGAGAAACCTGTATTCAGGTCAACAAGACAGAGTTAGAACAAGACATGGAACAATGGACTGGTTCAAAATTGGGAAAGGAGCATGTCACAGTTGTATATTGTCACCCTGCTTATTTAACTTATATGCAGAGTACATCATGCAAAATGCTGGGCTGGACAAAGCACAAGCTGCACTCAAGATTGCCAGGAGAAATATCAATAACTTCAGGTACGCAGATGACACCATCCTTATGGCAGAAAATGAAGAGGAACTAAAGAGTCTCTTGATAAAAAAGGAGACTGAAAAAGCTGGCTTAGAACTCAACATTTAAAAAATAAAGATCATGACATCTGGTCCCATCAGTTCAGTTCAGTTCAGTTCATTTCAGTCACTCAGTCGTGTCTGACTGTTTGTGTCCCCATGAATCGCAGCATGCCAGGCCTCCCTGTCCATCACCAACTCCCAGAGTTCACTCAGACTCATGTCCATCGAGTCCGTGATGCCATCCAGCCATCTCATCCTCTGTCGTCCCCTTTTCCTCCTGCCCCCAATCCCTCCCAGAATCAGAGTCTTTCCCAATGAGTTAACTCTTCGTATGAGGTGTCCAAAGTACTGGAGTTTCAGCTTTAGCATCATTCCCTCCAAAGAACACCCAGGGCTGATCTCCTTCAGAATGGACTGGTTGGATCTCCTTGCAGTCCAAGAGACTCTCAAGAGTCTTCTCCAACACCACAGTTCAAAAGCATCAATTCTTCCACACTCAGCCTTCTTCACAGTCCAACTCTCACATCCATACATGACCACAGGAAAAACCATAGCCTTGACTAGACGGACCTTAGTCGGCAAAGTAATGTCTCTGCTTTTCAATATGCTGTCTAGGTTGGTCATAACTTTTCTTCCAAGGAGTAAACGTCTTTTAATTTCATGGCTGCAGTCACCATCTGCAGTGATTTTGGAGCCCCCAAGAACTAAAGTCTGACACTGTTTCCACTGTTTCTCCATCTATTTCCCATGAAGTGATGGGACCAAATGCCATCATCTTCGTTTTCTGAATGTTGAGCTTTAAGCCACCTTTTTCACTTTCATCAAGAGGCTTTTTAGTTTCTCTTCACTTTCTGCCATAAGGGTGGTGTCACACTTCATGGCAAATAAGTGGGGAAACAATGGAAACAATGACAGGCTTTATTTTCTTGGGCTCCAAAATCACTGCAGATGGTGACTGCAGCCATGATATTAAAAGACACTTGTTCCTTGGAAGAAAAGCAATGACAAACCTAGACAATGTATTAAAAAATCAGAGACACTACTTTGCCTACAAAGGTCTGCCTAGTCAAAGCTATGGTTTTTCCAGTAGTCATATATGGATATGAGAGCTGGACAATAAAAAAAGGCTGAACGCCAAACAATTGATGTCTTCAAACTGTGGTGCTGGAGAAGACTCTTGAGAGTCTCTTGAACTGCAAGGAGATCAAACCAGTCTATCCTAAAGTAAATGACCCTGAATAATCTTTGGAAGGACTGATGCTGAAGTTGAAGCTCCAATAATTCTGATGCGAAGAGCCAACTCATTGAAAAAGACCCTGATGTTGGGAAAGATGGAAGGCAAGAGGAGAAGAGGATGACAGAGGGTGAAATAGTTGGATTGTATCACTGACTCAATGGACATGAGTCTAAGCAAATTGCTGGAGATCATAAGGAACAGGGAGGCCTGATGTGCTGTAGTCACATGAGTCCAAAGAGTCAGACGTGACTGAGTGACTGATCAACAAGCACTGTCTCTGTTAAATGCAAGACTTAAATTTTCCTTGGGTTCTGGACTCATAAACCAATGTACATTATTTTAGCTTTTATTCTCCCCACCACTCTCAACAACCTCATGCTATCACTCAGAATCTAGAAAACAAATCATTCCACTTATTTCAGAGGGGGTATTTAATTCAGATAATTGTTTACACAGTGAGTTGAGAAGACAGAGGACAGTAAGTTATCCTAGAGGTTATCAATGGTGAGAAGATGACATTGTCCCTATGACTGCAGAGACTTGAGGACAACCTACTAATATCAAAGACTGACCACCAACGCCACTGGCCAGAAGCAGAAACCAGCCTGTGGGGGTGGGCACATGGAAGGAACAGGTGTGGCAGGAGTGGGATCCTCTGGAGAGATATAGTCACTGCCAGATGCCAGTGAGGCAGACAGAGGGCGCAAAATAACCTAGATGGTCCTTTCTCCTGCTCTTTAATTTCTTGCCATTGCTTCTCATAGACTCAATGTTGCCAAAACCAGCTGTCAAGGGGGTTAAGGAAATGTAACTACCTGTAGTATAGACAGAAGAAAGGCAGGGGACGGATTTGAGTGCAAACAGACAAATGACAGCCTTGCTTCCCTCCCGATCCTGCCCAGTGCGCATGCACACACACACAGACACACACACACACACACACACACACACTAGTTCACCGTGGTTTCCCTTCCACTTCAGGTCCACAGAGAGCTCTGTCTCAATTTTCTTTAATTTGTCTCTATCACTTCACTGTTTTCCTTGAAATTTCTTTCTTTTTTTTTAATAACTGCTGAGTTTGGAGTGGGGTGGAGATGGGGGGTATGACCTCAAAGCATGAAAGCATGCACATAGGTTTGACCAGAGATATCATATTCTCTCCTTAGCCCTGGTGTTTCACTTTATTATTATTTTTTTAGGCACAGTTGCTGAGTGAAAAGAGAGTAGACTTTCAGTGCAGTCAGATCTGGATCTGAGTTTCAGCTGCACATTAACCAACTGTGTGATTATTTTTGGATGGGTTACTTAACAAGTTTCCTTATCTATAAAATGGGAATGATAACATTGACCTTAATATTTGTTTAATGATTAAATAAAAGAGAATATACAAATTGCTATATCACAAACCACGTACTATGTGTGTTCTCAATATAAGGTTATTATTATTATTATCATAGCTAAGTTCCGTTTCATTCCTAGTTAAGTTAAAGCACTGTTAGACTGGACTTGTATTCTCTGATATATGATTTTCATCTTATTTTATCAAGAAGACATTGATTAGTAGAACTCAGAGTAGAATGAACTGTAACCTTTTAGGTATCAAGTGTTATGTGGCTTTTTGTTTGAGTATGAAGGATATGCTTAGGAATTCGTATGGTACCTGTACAAACCTAGCTTTTATCAACTGAATCTATATATCATAAAACACATTAGCAGAGAAAAAGCACATTATAACCCAGAGAAAGTTTTAAGGGAAAGGGAAGATCCATTCAAAATATATTTTAATGCAAATTCCCAAAACCAAAGATTTTAATCTCAGTACATAATACTTCACAACTTATTGTTGAAATAAGTTGTACTTATTTTTCACTACTTGTTTTGTTGAAATAAAATGTTAAGATTTTAATATCTCAGAGGACTTCTGCAAATGTAGATCTAACACTTTCATATTTTATAGCCTTTGAACACCAGAATTTGGTGAGGAAAATTTTTCTTGCTCTACAAATGCTAAGTAATATGGACATATACAACCTGAAAAGAAGCATAACTTCCATATTCTTTCCCCATCCATTTCATTTCAAAACCTTATCAGAAAATTTCAGCCTCCTTTTGTTACTTCTAAGGAAGAATGAACGGCTCAGTTCACACTTGACCACTATTGCTTCACTGTTCTCCTTCCGAGGGTGTCTTCTTTAATGGGTTGGTTTTACATAAAAAGGATTTGACTATATTCAGTATTAAAACAAACATCAATTAACATATTTGTTGGGTTTTCATGCTGCCAAATCATTGGTTAGACTCACTGTTTCCCTTCCCAAGCTTATTTTGGCATGGTCAGAACTATGTCTGAGCTACCCAGACTCTTTCCTAACTTCAGAACCCAAATGTTTGGCTCCATTATCGGGTCAATGAATCATCAGGATCTATCAGACTTCACAGGACCATGTAAGTAGTGTAGAAGTTAGAAATCTGTTTCATTGCCTAGTATCTACCCTGTCCCATTTGATTCACATTTTCAATTTAATTACAATCGATTTATACCGCTCTCTACATGGCTAGTGGAAATATTCAATACAAAGGCTGAAATTAGACTGTGTGGTAACTGTCTTTCTACTATTTCCAACATGAGTGGTTCTTTATCACTAAATGTTCTGGAGGACTGAAATTTTTACCAATGCAAGTATAAATAATTGTAATGGTTGTAAGTGTATTCCTGGGCAATGAGAAATTCAATTTGTCCTTGTCAAAATAAAAACAAAAGAACAAAACATCAGGTGGTTGGAACTTTTGAGGTAGTGGAAAGCATTCATCAGAGATTAATTGGAGAGGGAACTAATTAGAAAATGGTTTAACTGCATCAGTTTTGCATCCATCTGACTGTAATAAATGTCTTTTTGTGTCTCTATAAGAATGGTGGCAGTTGTCTTAAGGTCAAATTATCCACAGGGATATCATGGGGAAGGGAAAAAAGGAAAATGATTGATGATGTGTTGAGGGCTTCATTCTGTGAGAATAATCTAAAAGTTTTAGTATTTTTTTCAGTACTGTTTTAAATGTTTTTCGTATAAAGTAGAACTATGGTAAAATACTGTTTAACTTTATATGGATCCAAATGTGTGGACTCCATACTATTTGGTTGATTGTTTGAAATGAACTGAATCATAGTTGCTATGTCAAGAGCCACATAAATGAGGGGGGCAGGTAGGAAGGAAGCTCAAGAGGGAATATATATATAGTCATGACTGATTCATGATGTTGTATGACGGAAGCCAGCACAGCATTGTAAATCTTCCAATCTTCCAGTTAAAAATTAACAAAAATTCATTTGCTAGAAAAAAAAAAGTCACAGAAATATTTATTCTCAAGACATATTCTTGAAAATACTGAGAAACTGATCCACAGGAGAAATAGTGCTAGGACTTACCAGCTGCAGAAAAGCCACATTGTCTCAAAACACAACTTTTATCTTAGACTCTCAATCACAAAGAATAAGTGAAAATGTAGTGTGACTATAGTAACAGCTTTAGATAACTATAGAATATATTTCACATTTATTATAGGAAAGCAAATTAAAATCATACATGCATAAAAAGACAGAGGCTCTATTTTTTTCTTAATCTTTAGAAGTATCTTACATTTAGATGGTCTATTAATAACCGCAAGATACTGCACATATTGTGTGTGTCATACACTGTGTTTTTCAAGGTACATTGTGTTGTTATCTGATGTAAGCAAATTAAAAAGAAGTTCATGGGAGAAAATACTAAGGAAAAGACCCTATGGACAAGTTTCATGACTCCCCAGGCGGTACAGTGATAAAGAATCTACCTACCAATGCAGGAGACTTAGGGCTTCCCCTGGTAGCTCAGATAATAAAAGAGTCTGTCTGTCATGCAGGCAACCCGGGTTCAATTCCTGGGCTGGGAAGATCTCTTGGAGAAGGGAATGGTGACCTTAAGAGAAATGGGTTCAATCCCTGGGTTGGGAAGTTTCCCTGAAGTAGGAAATAGCAACTCACTCCAGAATTCTTGCCTAGAAAATTCCATGGACAGAGGAGACTGGTGGATTGCAAAGAGTCAGACACGGCTGAGCCTGCACGTATGAATGCACAGCAACAAGCTGACCATAGAATAATGACCTATATTAAGAAATCATATTAATATTTAATATAAGTGGTAAACATAAATGTTAGGTGGGCCTAGAAAAAGAATGAGAATGATTCTATAGGATAAACACACAAATTGGTCTCATTACTTTTTGATCACTTCTCAAATTAAGAAATCAAGCACCCTACCCTTTTAAATTCAATAGCAGGCAAAAATATACAACTGGGACATGAAAAGAAGGGAAAAGGAAGTTGCACCATACATTTGTGTTTGCTATATAAGGCTGTTGTGGAAATGTGAAGGAAGTGTCTTTCATTATTGTTTTTATTTTTCTGGGTTTGAATTTTTGCTCACTCCAAAGATCCAAATGTGAGAACTTGCTCTAAAGTCCCAGCTTGTTGATGGACAAGCATCCTCTTTCAAGGTAATAGGGAAGCTGTTTTAGCAACTCATATTTTTGGAAAAGTCAGTGTTTGCTGTAATTTGATCCTGATTGCAACCCATATCTCACCTGCATTTATCAATGCCAAGCCACAGAAATGCCTAGAAGGGCCAGAGTGCTCCCTGTTCGTGCTATGCATTTGTGGTATTTTGGCTGCTTCACTATAAAAATATTATGCCACAGAAAATAAGCTCTGATTTCAATGTAACAAGTCAACCCACAAACATGAAACTGAGTGTTGGTTTTAATATCCTTAACTAATTTGTGTTTCCTTGAGAGTAGAGAGCAAGAGTCAATTCATGGATTCATGTAACCATGCTTGGGGAAAAAAGCGAATCCTATGTCAAATCTCAACAATGTTTTTTCCTTTTCTTCAACACCAATGCTTTCTCTCTAGCTTGCTCTATTTGTCTAAAATAATTTTAAGCAGTTTCATTTTATGGATTATGTGTGATATTTCCATTTATAAGTAAGGAGAGCAACTCTTTCATAAATGAGAATAAGAAATTCTGAAAATGATTAAGAAATGTTCAATCATTTTCACCAGAGAAAATAAAAAGTACTTCTTAGGCTTAGAGATGCAGGTATTCCTTCATTTACTCATTTAGTACATTTTCTGTCATTACAGATTTTAGGACAAACAATTTATTGGAAATTGAAAGGGAAAAGATAAACAAGTGATGATCCAAGCCATCATAAAGGCCCACATGGAGAAAAACACACTGATGCAAAGGCAATTGAAATAAAGGGATCTGAGTGCTTAAAACTAGTATGTATGTTAAGGTTTTATCTGTCCCTTTAAATTCAAATTACATTAGAGCAATCTTTTGGAGCTATAGTTATTTAGGCCCATAGGTATTCTTCCATAGCATTTTCAATGTCAATATCTGTGTAATGTCAACTATTAGAGAATAGCTGTACTTAGTTGCTCAGTTGTGTCTGACTCTGCAACCCTGTAGACTATAGCCCATAAGACACCTCTGTCTTTGGGGATTCTCCAGGCAAGAATACTGGAATGGGTTGCCATGCCCTCCTCCAGGGGATCTTCCCAACCCAGGGATTGAACCCAGGTCTCCTGCATTGCAGGTGGATTCTTTACCATCTGAACCACCAGGGAAGCCCAAGAATACTGGAGTGGGTAGCCTATCTTTTCTTCAGGGGATTTTAATGACCCAGGAATTGAATCGGGTCTCTTGCATTGCTGATGGATTCTTTACCAGCTAAGCTACCAAATGAGCCCAGAGAATAGCTAATGTGGTGTAAAGCAAGCAATTTTGAGTAAGGAATCATATTTGTCCCAGTGGTGACTTTTTATGTTTTGGGCAACAAAGAAAATGATTGATTCTCAATACTTCTTCTCTTCCCTGTGATGTGAACGGACTATTTTTATGATAAGAGGAAGAGTGAGTTAAATTAAATGCTTAGCAATGAAAGTAGGAGGCTCAATTCTGTGTACTCTTTTTTATTATTAATGAGAAATGTTGCTTATGGAGCCTGTTTCTCCTGCATAACTCAGCAGAACTATCAGGTTCTCAAAATGCTTCATATCTTTGCCCTTATTTAGGGCATATCTTAATATGAAATTTAATGTTTTAATGTGATATTTTAGAATGGATATAGATAGCTACAGACATAGACACAGATATTATGTTTATTCATTCAAATTACTTTTTATGAAATAATTACAGTAGTTTGCCTTTTATAATGGAACTTAGCTATGTATTAAACATCTTTATTTGCATCCTCTGAATGCATGTGCTGATAAATCTGGTAGTTAGGGGTATTTCCAATGTTTATGAATCTAGAAATGTATAAATAATATGTCTGATATGCAAGAAAATTAACTTTATCTCCATGCTCCCTAATTCAGCTTGCTTGTATCAGTAGGAGATAAATTCTGTGGAGAAACAATCAAAGAAGAATATTTTTTAGGTCCAAAGAAGGAATATTTCTAAACCTATTTTCATGGAGGAGACAAAATGTCAATAAATTTGAATTTTCCAACTTATTATAGTGTACACCTGATGATCAGAAGGTGACCTGGATGGTTGCTAAATCTTCCTCTGTCCAGGTGTCCTCATCCATATGATACAGATAATAAATAGCCTGCATTTGTGTTCAATAAATGTCTCACTTAAACCAGTGATAAGTGCTATGTAAATATTAGTCAGAATACTTTGTAGGCCCACTGCTCATACATATTATTATAGAATTTAAACCTTCTTTGAATTTCTCTTTGCAACCCCATGGACTGTAGCCTGCTCCTCTCTCCATAAAATTCTCCAAGCAAGAATAATGGAGTGAGTTGCTATTTTCTTCTCCAGGGGATCTTCCTAACCCAGGGATCAAACATGGGTCTTCTGGTTGTCTGGGGAGGCCTACAAATAGCTGAGAAAATAAGAGAAGTGAAAGGCAAAGGAGAAAGGGAAAGATATACCCAACTAATGGCAGAGCTCCAGAGAATAGCAAGGAGGGCTAAGCCTTCTGAAGTGAACAATGCCAAGAAATAGAGAAAAATAATAGAATGGGAAAGACTAGAGGCCTCTTCAAGAAAACTGGAGATACCAAGGGAATGTTTCCTGCAAAGATGGACACAATAAGGAGAGAAATGGTATGGACCTAACAGAAGCAGAAGATATTAAGAAGAGGTGGCAAGAATACACAGAAGAACTAGACAAAAAAGATCTTCATGACCCAGATAACCATGATGTTGTGCTGACTCACCTAGAGTCAGAGATCCTGGAGTGTGAAGTCAAATGGGCCTTAGGAAGCATTACTACAAGCAAAGCTAGTGGAGGTAATGGAATTTCAGCTAAGCTATTTCAAATCCTAAAATATGATGCTGTTAAAATGCTGCACTCAATATGCCAGCAAACTGGAAAGCTCATCAGTGGCCACAGGCCTGGAAAAGGTCAGTTTTCATTCCAATACAAAAGAAAGACAATACCAAAGATACCATACAGTTGCCCACATTTCACAATCTAGCAAGGTAATACTCAAAACCCTTCAAGCTTGTCTTTCAAAGTGGGTGAACCAAGAATTCCTAGATATACAATTTGGACTTAGAAAAGGCAGTGGAACCAGAGATCAAGTTGCCAAAACATCTGTTGGATCATAGAAAAAGCAAAGGAATTCCAGAAAAACATCTACTTCTGTCTCATTGACTATACTAAAGCCGTTAGACTGTGTGTATCACAACAAACTGGAAAATTCTTAAAGAGCTGGGAATACCAGACCACCTTACCTGTCTCCTGGGAAACCTGTATGCAGGTCAAGAAGCAACAGTTAGAAATGGATATGGAACAATGGACTCTTTCAAAATTCTGAAAGGAGTACATTAAGGCTGCATATTGTCACCCTGCTTATTTAACTTATATGCAGAGTACATCATGTTAAATGCTGGGCTGCATGAATCATAAGCTCGAATTAAGGTTACTGGGAGAAATATCAACAACCTTAGATATGCAGATGATATCACTCTAATGGTAGAAAGTGAAGAGTAACTAAAGAGCCTCTTGATGAGGTTGAAAGAGAAGAGTGAAAAAGCTGGCTTAAAATTCAACATTCAAAAAACTAAGGTCATGACATCCTGTCCCATCACTTCATAACAAAATAGATGGGCAAAAAATGGAAACAGCTACAGATTTTATTTTCTTGGGCTCCAAAATCACTGCTGACAGTGACTGCAGCTGTGAAATTCAAAGACACTTACTCCTTAGAAGAAACACAATGACAAACCTAGATAACATTAAAAAGCAGAGAGATTTTTGTCACTTTGTTGACAAAGGTCCATATAGTCAAAGCTATGGTTTTTCCAGTAGTCATGTATGGATATGAGTGTTGGACCATTAAGAAGGCTGAGCACTGAAGAATTAATGCTTTTCAGTTGTAGTATTGGAGAAGACTCTTGAGAGTCCCTTGGACAGCAAGGAGGTCAAACCAGTCAATTCTAAAGGAAATCAACCCTGAATAATCATTGGTAGGGTTGAGGCTGAAGCTTCAATGCTTTGACCACCTTATGGGAAGAGCGGACTCATTGGACTAGACCCTAATGCTGGGAAAGATTGAGGGCAGGAGGAGAAGGGGCTGACAGAGGATGAGATCATTGGATGTCATCACTGACTCAATGGACATGAGTTTGAGTAAACTCCAGGAGATGGTGAACAACAGCGAAAACTGGAGTGCTGCAGTCCATGGGGTTGCAAAGAGTTGGACACAAGTTGGTGACTGAACAATGAACAGCTTCTTGTATCTATCAAGAATTGAAATCATAGGGCAAACTGCTGACCTTCAAATTGTGGAGACAGATATGGAAGATACAAAGAATCTCAACTTACCAGGGTAGAAAACCATGAGTAGAAATCTCCATGGAAACCAGGGTCAGGAGAGGAAAATATGAACTGTAACTGACAAATTGTTAGAGGCTCACAGTGGACAGGCTTGAGGGCTAAAAACTCCAAAAGGACCCAGCCATCTGAAGACCCTCACACTTTTGCTAGTTTTACTTCCAGGGGCTTCATGAGGTTCTCAAGGTGGGTATCAAGAAAATCTCCTCATGCAGTAAGAGATAAAAGAAATCATTTTGAAATGTGGTAGAGCACTCTGTTCATCTTAACAAGACCTTGCCATAGGAGAAACTATTTTGCTAAAGCCTAAAAGATACTAGGGTTTTACCAGAACCTAGCTTATTTAGGGGAAGAAAAGTATCTAACTCGAGTCAGCAACAGCCTTTCACGTGAGAAAAGTGAAACCCCTTTCACCAGTTCCCTCCAGCCTTCCATGTGGGAAAAGGGAAATACTCAACCCCAGGTCAGTCTAGCCATTCTGTCTCACTTAAAGGGAGAAAAGAGAAGAGTGAAGTCTACTTGGAAGGACCAAGTAGACTTCCAAGACAGAAAGCAGCTTGGTGTATTTGAAAACACCCACTGGCTGCAGCAAGCAGGATCTGATAGAGGACGAGGTCAGAGCAGAAAGACCCCAGTGTATGCTGGTATTTTGTTAGGATAAAGAGTTTGGATTTTATTCTAAGTGCTATAGAAAGACTCAAGCAATTTTTAACAGGGAGATAACTTGATCTGACTTGTCTTTTAAGGAAGAGATGCTGGCTGCTGTATAGAGAACAGAATGAACTACATAAGAGAAGGGACAGAGGAATCATTTAAGAGTTTGTGGCAAACAGAGTGAAGAGAGTCAGAAAGAGAAAAACAAGTATCATATATTAATGAATGCATGTGGAATTTAGAAAAATGGTACAGATAAACCCAATTGTAGAGCAGGAATAGAGACGCAGATGTAAGGAATGGCCCCAGTGCAGGGGGCCCAGGTTCAATCCCTGGTCAGGGAACTAGATCTCACATACACAACTGAAGAGCCCGTTTGCCTCAACTAAGACCTGGCACAGTCCAGTAAATAAATAAAATGTTAACAAATAAAATAGGCTAATAAACATGACAATTTTTAGACAGAAGTAATCCTCTAGTAAAAATAGAAAATGACCAAACTGGGGTGTTAATGCAAAATTGAGTTATTCCTAAAATTATTATCAGAACCTAATTCCCTAAAGACATTTCTGCAAAAACTATTATGGAATAAATGCTCTTATATTACATGAGCTTGAAAAATATAACAAAGTAAAAGATGTTACTATTCCATTCAGATTATGAAACATAAAGATCTTCCCTGATTTATTATGGGATTACAGCTTGATAAACCCATTGTAGTTTGAAAATATTGTTGCCAAATATTCATTTAATACATTCATCTACTGGACATCCTAATCCAGCCTAGCTTACTTTAAACATTTTCAGAACACTTACATTAGCCTGCTGTTAGGCAAAATCATTGAACACAAGGACTATTTTTTAATAAAGTATTGACTATCTCATGTAATTTATTGAAAACCTTACTGAAAGTGAAAAATAGAGTGGTTGCATACATTGGATGAAGAATAGTTACAAGTGTATCAATTTTTCCCCCTTGAGACCCTGAGGCTGACTGGTTGGCTGCTCAACCTCATAAGAGTCTCCTGCTGCATATTGCCAGCCCAGGAAAATATCAAAATTGAAAGTACGGTTTCTACTGAATGTGTATTTCTTTTTCATGATCTTAGAGTCAAAAGATCATAAGTTGAACCATCACAGATCATTTGTATTTAGTTTTAGCACCAAAACTCAAAACGTCTCCGAAAGTGTAGAATTTAAGTTTATTTACAGATATTTTAATAAAAACTCTATATAAGATTTCAAAACAGAACTCTATATAAGATTTTAAAACAGACTATATTACATTGAAATAACTATCCATTGTGACCACAGAGTACCCCCCACCCCCACCAAGCAGCAACATAAGGAAAAACATTAGCAGAATCCAATGGAAAAATAATAAATGTGTTATTAGACAATAATCATTGATTGAAAAGCTAAGATGATCACATGTTTCTATATAATGTTATATAAATAGAGAATTTCCTCAACATTTAAAATCAGGAAGATGCAAGGCTTCGTGGGTTGGAAATATAGATGGTTCAATCTAATAAAAATGGAAAATTCAAGCTATGGAAGTTCTCAGATGCTATGCTAAAGACTTTGGATTTTTCTCTAGGGGGTAAAGGAGAGCCAGTGATGAGCTCTATTATAAACAAGAAGATCTGGAGGAAGAAGGAATGGTCCTCAGTCAGTCAAACTAAACAGGCAGCAAATCATGGGCCAGGAACAGAGCTCATGCTGAGCTGGGAAGGGGGAGGGATTTTGTCACAAATAATGGTATCCTAGTTTAGACATAGTCAATGGTCTTCCAGAGATTAAGGTCTAGAAAGTTAAAAAATGCCTAAAATAAGTAAATAACTTTGTATTCTACTGCTATCAAGTCTTGTATTCACTTCATTTATTTATAATTTTTTTTTATGTGGACCATTAAGAAAAAAATCTTTATTGGATTTTCCTGTGATATCCTTCTGATAGAGATAGGTAGTGAGGTAGGGGAATGCCTGCCTAAAAATTTGACCTTGAATTTCAAATATTTTAATTTCAGTTTTAGCTGTTTATATAACTAAAGAAATGTGTGGTTTTGTTATTTCTCATGAAAATTTGTGGAATTCATTTCTTTTTATCACTAAGATCTAGAAACAATAGATGGAAAGGAAAAACTTTTTTACATAATAATATAAACCACAATGTGCTGTGTGCTGTGCTTAGTCGCTCAGTTGTGTCTGACTCCTTGTGACCCCACGGATTGTAGCCCGCCAGGCTCCTCTGTCCACAGGGATTATCCAGGCAAGAATATTGAAGCGGGTTGCCATGCCCTCCTTCAGAGGATATTCCCGACCCAGGGATCAAACCCAAGTCTCCCACATTGCAGGTAGATTCCTTACAGTCTGAGCTACCAGAAAAGCCCCATAGTCATTGTTCAGACAACTATCTGTGCAGATTATATTATATTCACAACATAATGCTTTTCTCTTAATATGGGTTTAGACTGCAATATTTTTGAGATTATTCTTTATCCCAGGGAAGAGTGCATGTGAGTGTATTTTTATGCTGGAATCCATGAAACATCTGGTGCCATAGAAAAAAACGCAAGAATATATTATTCAAAGAACTTCAGATTGTGATAGGAAAGCAATCCAAATTGGCCTAAGTTAAAAACAAAAAATCTTGGTTTCCATACTGAAAATTCCAACAGTACCAGCTTTTATCATGGCTGTATCTAAGAGTCTCCAGTGTCATCATCGAAGCCAATTTCTCTTTACATGTCAACCCTGTTTTCCTCTTAGCCTTATTTTTATGCCTTTATAGTGACTGATGGAAGGTCAGACTTACTTCATCCTCTCTGCTAGCAATCTCAGGGAAAAAAAAAAAAAAAACAAGCCTAAACAAAAACCTTGTCTTTCCTAGTTGCCCCAGAAAAAATCCTGGGATTACTTTGATTAGAGCAAAGAGTGATTAACGAATCACCATGGCCAGACCACAATACTGATTGTCCAGATCTGGGTCATGAGCTCAGCTCTGATTCCAGGGGTTGGGTTAGCCCCACCCCAACCACATGGAATAAAAGTGGGTGGAGTTGATCCCGGAGGAAAGTAAGGATGCTATTAAAGGAATACTGGGTATGAAACAATACATGTCCACCCAGCAGCCTAGACTGGCTTCTCTGTACACTGACTGAGAAGCCTGAGTGGTAACCAAATTTTAAACTGCAGAACCCATTAAGACTAATAGATTGTTTTCCAGAGGCTCTTGTCATCTCAAATCCAAGTCTCACCCACTGTTTTCCTGATCTTACTTTGGACTTGCTACCTCAGTTTTAGGGAAATGCCCTGGGGGATGATTACTGCATCCCAGGAGTGCCCAGATTGAGAAAAGGCCATGAGTAAAACCAATCTGCATCAAGTATCTGGCACTTTTTCCCCCCCTGGGAGGAAACTAGAGAGTTTTGCTTGGAATGATCCCCAAACTACATCCAAAGCTGCGACACCATAAACTTTGTGTTTGGGTATTAATCGGAGCAAAGTGACAGGTGAGTGACGCAACGTCTGACCCTCGTGGATGGGCGTTCTATCACCTAGAAGATGGAAGTTTTGGGCAGTAAACAGCAGGGAACAGGCCAATGACCAAAGTCCATGCTGAAAGCAGAGCTAAGAGGAGCGCAGGACAGAGAGTAGCTGCCAAGTGGATGACTCAGGAACTGACATGAGACAAATCCTCTTGTTCCTTTATTTTCCAAATAAACTAGAAGGTGACCCTTAGATACAGGAGGTTGATATGTTAGTTACACAATAATAGAAAACAAAAAATTAGAAGCAACAGCAAAAGGTACAATGCGTTATTATTTTCAGATGGGAAAGCTGGAGTTGAATGACTGTTTCAACAGTGACTATTTTAAGTTGTGAAGACACAGCACAACATTGCAAAGTGATTTGGCATTTTAATAGGCCACAATCAAATGATGATTAAAAACTGGAAGCTTGGGCTTCCTTGCATAAAAAAATTTTCTTCATCTGCTCTTCAGATGGAAATTTCTTATTCCTGCCACCTTCATACAATATTGTTCTCATCAGTTTTCTAGATGGCAATAATCAAAATAAGTTTGGGGCATAGGAGACAATTCAAGAACTTGGTAAAAAGAATTAAAGACGGGGACTTTTTGACCACAAACACTACCAAAAAATTATGAATATAATCATGAAATAATAGTCACTTGCATTCAACACTGTATAATATTCTTTATGTGAACATGGTGCCGGGGAGGGGGTGGGGGAAGAACTTAGGAAATCAATTAAACATATCCTAGATGCTTTGGGAGTTTCCAAGACCCTGATACAGATTTAAATGAAAGATAACATTTATGCAAATATGTACTAAATGAAATAAGTGATGTACCAGAGAGAGTGGGCTTCCCTGGTAGCTCAGTGGTAAAGAATCTGTTTGCAATGCAGGAGACACAGATTCGATCCCTGGGTGGAGAAGACCCCCTGGAGGAGGAAATGGCAACCCATTCCAGTATTCTTGCCTGGAGAATTCCATGGACAGAGGAGCCTGGCTGGCTACAGTCCTTGGGGTCACAAAAGAGTCAGGCACAGCTTAGTGACTAAACTACCACCACCACCAGAGAGAGCACAGATGGAAAGCAATGTTTATGTTGCTTTGCAATCAACAGTTGAATTTTAGGACGATGACCACAGGAAGTGTCTATACTTTGCGGAAACCTGAAGGGCTTACAGATAATAGGATTATGATTCTACTTTCATCCTGTATGAACATCTTCTGGGGCAAATGCAAAGTCTCTTTTTCACCCTCTGGGCCTCTAACTGGAGTATCTGTACTGACCGTAGACAATTCTCTGAACTTTGGACCTGGCTAATGTGAGCAAATAGGAACGAATCAGACTTCCAGAGAAATTGTCGACAATTTCCAGCCATCATTAATGTTCACTGCTCCCTTGGATTTTAGCCACGTTCTTACCTTTAATCACTGGACACCCATAGGATAATGCAGCACACCTGGGACTGGGAATAATTTACCACTTGCAGATGGGTTAGCACTGCAGTGCACTTGGACAGAGTCTCGCATTTATTCTGGGTCCCAGAGGCCTTCCTTTTATAGTGCAGTTATATCCACTAAAATTATAACTTCCAAAATTCTGTTCTATTTTATTGCTCTCGCTAAGTATTTATGACCTCTACTGCTTAAGTGGACATTTCTAGAGATTTATTGCTGAAAACTTTCAGGAGAACTCCATAAGATTGGTGCTGCCGGTGCTGAACTATGAGACTTGACTCTGTAAGAACGTTTTTCTGAGATGCCAAGAGAAAGCATATCCAGTTTCGGTGTGCAATACTTTAAGAGCAAAACACATTGAAATATGAAAAGTTTACTTTGTATGGTATCACCATCCAATAGGCTGAATGAGCGCCTCATATTATGCAGACTGATGTGTTGACTTTTTTTGTCCTAATTTAATGCAATTTCAGGTAGCCAGAGATTGATTTCTTCCTTGAATACATGGTGAAACTAGTTAGTGAATTGTATCTGTTTGCATATTTCTGCTTATACTCAAAAGAGACCTCTTTTGTCAATTTCCTGTCCACTTTTCATATCAGTTTCCTTTTTGGTAAAGCGATTCTGTGTTCTCATACTGCCTTGGCAGGCAGAATTTGCCGCAAGTGTTACTGAGGAGAGTCCCAGGACAACAGAGGCAAAGAATTTTGGGGATTGAACTGCCTTCTCATGCCAGATTGAAGGATTGTGCACCTTCTAGACTAGAACATATACGAGAATCGAGTATTTGTTTCACCATACATAAAGGCCTGGTTTGGGAAGAGGACTGGCCAGGGGAAAGTTGACAACTTGTCACACTCTGTCACCAGAAGAGAAACAGTTGGTTGTGTCTTGTTAGATTCTTAGCAACCCCCTGTCCTCTCATCCCTGTTTTGACACTTCCATAGACATAAAAATCCCCCATTGCACCCTTTTTCTGAACACACAGATATGTGTACAAATAATATTAAAAGGACATATTTGTTATTCATGATTCGTGTCTTATAGCCTTCAGGCTATAAAAACTAACACACACACACTCTCTCACACACAGGGCTGGCTATCTATACCAACACAGCGTGCATGTAATTTTCAACAAAGTAACCAAATAAATTCCATCTGACAACCATTTCCGAGTAATGCTTTATGTTTTGCTGACAGTATTAGCTATGACATGATAAAATTTCAGTAACAGACCCCAATCCTGCTGAGTCACTTGGTGACACCACTAACCACTCAGTTGTCCCAGCTTGAGGACTGAAAATGGCCCTTCCAGATGATCAGGTCATGTCGGGCCACTCTTCTCTGAGTTGCATGGATTCCCTTGCTTCCCCAGAACCAGAAACAGGAACTTCCAAGCATCTCTCATGTAGTCACACTAGGGAGGGATGGTGGGAGGAGGAGAAGAAAGATGAAAGAGACATATTAAACCTATTTGGGTGCCTGGTTTCTCAACTACCCCCACCTCTTCCTTGACATCTTCTGCCTCTACCCACAGCCTCTCTATTACTGCCACAGGGAATGGCTACTTCCCAGATGCATCATGCTTCTGCAGGGCTCTTGCTCTGCAAAATATGGTTTATCTCATGCTAGGGAGTACCTGGTTGTCCTTAGGGACTTACTCAAGTGTCAAGTCCTCCCAGAAAATGTCCCTAACTTCCCAGGCAGACTTGTGATTCCTCCCTCTGTGTGCCGCTAGTACTTACATTCATTAACTCAGGACTCTATTGTAATGATTTTGTGGCTTTATCAGTTTCTTCCATCAGATTACAAACCCTTGGAGATCAGGAACCAGGTCTATTTTCATTTTGGTAACCTCCTCTCTCTTTTTCTGATCCCAATGTCTGTTCCTTTTTTTTTTTTTTAACCTTGTCTCAGGTCTCTGGACCCTTTCTTCTGTCTTCTTAGCATGTTTAAGTTTGCAGATAGCCCATGGAAGCAAATGGATAGACTCAAAGTCCCAAGAATCTAAGAATCTGGTAACCCGAGGCTTCCTACTCCCAAATTCTTGACTCTAGAATAGTGAGCCCAGAGTATGCACTTACTGAATCTCATTGAGAAGAGGGGATAAACAGAAATGATGACCAAGAAGGTAGTCCTGAATTTTCTATGTAAATGCTGTGATGGTGTGTTGCAAAGGTAACTAAATGACATGCAATCTTAGAGTAAACCATCAACATTGATGTTGAATGTTGACCAGAAATGTAAGTGGGAAATAGAAAAAATTTTATTTCAAGCTACCACATTTTGGGTGTTTGCTATGATGCCTGGCACTATTCTAGGTGCTTTACATACACTACATAATTTAGCTCTCATCAAAGTCTTGTGAATAATATTAGTTATTTCTCCATTTTGCAATGGAGAAACTGAGGGAGAAAGACAAGTTAAATAAGTTGCTCAAGTTCATGCTAGTTGGCAGGTAGAAGACAGGGGTTTTAGAAGCTAGAAGTCTATCTCCAGAGTCTGCCATCTTAAATCTATATAGTTTTTCCAAATAAAAGCTAAATTTTTATATGATTTCATAGAAGCAATGTTAACAGGTTAATAGCAGCATAAGTATGTATCATAACTAACACATCATGGTGTGGGTACTAAGTAAGTTACTGTGATGCTGAGTTTCTAGAATAACAATCTATGTATATATAACCAGTGTTCATAATTTAAAGCTTATGTTATGTAATTTTTGAACTTGTCCAGCTTCTGTGTTTCATACTTTATAAATGTAGAAATTGGAAATTAAGGAACAAAACTGCTTGATTAATAGGCATAACTTTGTTAAAAAAAGGTAAAATATCCAAATTTCTGATTCCATATTTCTTTATTCATAGTCACAAAAGTGTGTTACTGAACTTTTACTTTAATGTTATTTGACTGCTGTACAGGTGCTAAGATCTTTCACGTAAATACTGAAGAACTTATAACTTAAATGACTGAGCAGAGTTACAGAATGATGCCTGAGGGACACAGCATAGTTTTAAGAAAGTTGACTGAAATGTTCTTAAGAATAATAGCTCAATTACATTGAGGGCTTCTTATATACCAGCAACTGTCCAAGGTTTGTTGTTTTTTTTTTTAATATACTGACTCCTTAAATTTTCTGAAAAATTCTAAGTACCTACAAGTGTTATCCTCATTTTACAGATGGGAAAAGTAAGGCTAAGATAAGTACATTGCTCAAAGTTACACAGTAAATAAATGGAGATCTCAAGACCAAGACTGGAATACGGCAGGTTTTGCTCCAGTCACTACACATACTGCTTCATTATGCTATATTATCAACTTTTTTCCTAAAGGAAATCAGCCCTGAATATTCATTGGAAGGACTGATGCTGAAGCTGAAACTATAAGACTTTGGCCACCTGATGCGAAGAACTGACTCAATGGAAAAGACCCTGATTCTGGGAAAGATTGAAGGTGGGAGGAGAAGGGGACAACAGAGGATGAGATGGTTGGATGGCATTACTGACTCAATCGACATGAGTTTAAGTAAACTCTGGAAGTTGGTGATGGACAAGGAGGCCTGGTGTGCTGCAGTCCATGGGGGTCACAAAGAGCTGGACATGACTGAGTGACTGAACTGAACTGATCAACTTATGGTAGAAAAATTTAGCCAAATTAGTGAAATTTAATTATTAGTCCAAGAGGTTTAATTCACTAGACAAATGACCACAGTGACAGCTCAGAATCTGAGGCTCCTTATTCTCTAGGGTAACTGCCAGTGTCTTAGTATCACTTAATGGCAAGCCAAAGAAGTTTTATACACTCTTTCAGGAGATTTTAGATGCTAAAACACACAGCTTTGAGTTCAGGTAAGAATAAGTGTTTAAAAAGTCTATATTTTTCTTTCTTTTAGAGTGAACCACAGATCCAGAGACCACAAGTGTTCTGAGCTGGTTTTTGTTTGTTTGTTTTCTGAGCAATTTTTTTCTTCAATAATATTGCAGCCAAGCAGTCCATGGTACTGTCTATATTTAGGAGAATACCTTAAACTAAATATTGGCATCATTCCTATGAAGAATAGTCTAGGTCAACACATCTTTAATTTTGGTACTCAAGGAATGTGGGCTTTTAGCAGGGTGGAAGTGGGAATGGAACAGCACCATTTGTCAGGCTTGTTTGGTACCCAAAGAGTAGCCACCCTTTCTGGTATGAGGCATATCTCCCCTTTCCTCCTTCATTCCTTTTTCAACTTCACTGGGTTATTTATCCCACTTCACTTCTGTTCCTTAATCTTGATCTATCTGGGTAGAGCAAGCCATCTCTTTTAGTTAAAGTCCGAGGAAACAATTGGAGCTTTGTGGATTATGGCATCATGAGGACTGGAAATGGGCATTCTTGGAGAGATGGAAAGAGAGGTAGGCCATTTTTACTAAGAACAGGATGTAACCACTTACATTTTTTTCCAACTAACAATGTAGGTTGTTTTGAAATCAGTGGATGAAGGGAAAGAAAAAAATACATGTTAAGCCAAAAGTGGCTTTAAATGGATTTAGTTAAAATGGATTTAAAAAGAAAATAATGTTTGTTGTGGGTTTATCATATATGGCTTTTATTATGTTGAGGTATGTTACTTCTATGCCTGATTTCTGGAGGGTTTTTATCATAAATGGATGTTGAATATTTTCAAAGGCTTTCTCTGCATCTATTGAGATAATCATATGGATTTTATCTTTCAATTTGTTAACGTGGTGTATCACATTAATTACTTTGTGAATATTGAAGAATCCTTACATCCCTGGGATAAAACCCACTTGGTCATGATATATGATATTTTTAATATGTTGTTGGATTCTGTTTGCTAGAATTTTGTTGAGGAATTTTGCATCTGTGTTCATCAATGATATTGGCCTGTTGTTTTCTTTTTTTTGTGGGATCTTTGTCTGGTTTTAGTATTTGGGTGATGGTGGCCTCATAGAATGAGTTTGGAAGTTTACCTTCCTCTGCAATTTTCTGGAAGACTTTGAGTAGAATAGGTGTTAGCTCTTCTCTAAGTTTTTGGTAGAATTCAGCTGTGAAGCCATCTGGTCCTGGGCTTTTGTTTATTAGAAGATTTGTGGTTACAGTTTCAATTTCTGTGCTTGTGATGGGTCTGTTAAGATTTTCTATTTCTTCCTGTTTCAGTTTTGGAAAGATACTTTTCTAAGAACTTGTCCATTTCTTCCAAGTGGTCCATTTTATTGGCATATAGTTGCTGATAGTAGTCTCTTATGATCTTTTGTATTTCTGTGTTGTCTGTTGTGATTTCTCCATTTTCATTTCTAATTTTGTTGATTTGATTCTTCTCCCTTTTCTTCTTAATGAGTCTGGCTAATGGTTTGTCTATTTTATTTATCTTCTCAAAGAACCAGCTTTTAGCTTTGTTGATTTTGGCTATGTTCTCCTTTGATTCTTTTGCATTTATTTCTGCCTTAATTTTTAAGATTTCTTTCCTTCTACTAACTCTGGGGTGCTTTATTTCTTCTTTTCCTAGTTGCTTTAGGAGTAAGAAAAAGAAATAAAAGGAATCCAGATTGTGTAAACTCTCACTGTTTGCAGATGTCATGATCCTCTACATAGAAAACTCTAAAGATTCCACCAATAAATTACTAGAGCTAACCAATGAATAAAGCTGTGAGATATAAAATTAACAAACAGAAATCCCTTGCATTCCCATACACTAACAATGAGAAAACAGAAAAAGAAATTAATGAAACAATTCCATTCACCATTGCAATGAAAAGAATAAAATACTTAGGAATAAATCTACCTAAATAAACAAAAGATCTATATATATAAAACTATACAACACTGATGAAAGAAATCAAAGATGACACAAATAGATGGAGAAATATACCATGTTCATAGATCAGAAGAATCAATATAGTGAAAACGAGTATACTACCCAAAGCAATCTATAGATTCAATGCAATCCCTATCAAGCTACCAAAGGTATTTTTCAGAGAACTAGAACAATAATTTCACAATTTGTTTGGAAATACAAAAAAAGCTCGAATAGCCAAAGCAATCTTGAGGAAGAATGGAACTGGAGGAATCAACCTGCCTGACTTCAGATTATACTACAAAGAAACAGTCATCAAGACAGTATGGTACTGGCACAAAGACAGAAACATAGATCAATGGAACAAAATAGAAAGCCCAGAGATAGGTCCACACACCTAAGGACACCTTATCTTTGACAAAGGAGGCAAGAATATACAATGGAGAAAAGTCAATCTCTTTAACAAGTGGTGCTGGGAAAACTGGTCAACCACTTGTAAAAGAATGAAACTAGAACACTTTCTAACACCACACACAAAAATAAACTCAAAATGGACAAAAGATCTAAATGTAAGACCAGAAACTATAAAATTCCTAGAGGAAAACAGGCAAAACACTCTCTGATGTAAATCATAGCAGGATCTTCTATGGCCTACCTCCCAGAGTAATGGAAACAAAAGTAAAATTAAACAAATGGGACCTAATTAAACTTAAAAGCTTTTGCACAATGAAGGAAACTATAAGCAAGGTGAAAAGAGAGCCTTCAGAATGGGAGAAAATAGTAGCAAATGAAGCAACTGACAAAGAATTAATCTCAAAAATATACAATCAACTCTTGCAGCTCAAATCCAGAAAAATAAATGACCCAATCAAAAAATGGGCCAAAGGACTAAACAGCCATTTCCCCAAAGACATACGGATGGCTAACAAACACATGAAAAGATGCTCAACATCACTCATTATCAGAGAAATGCAAATCAAAACCACAATAAGGTACCATCTCATGCTGGTCAGAATGGCTGCTATCAAAAAGTCTACAAACAATAAATGCTGGAGAAGGTGTGGAGAAAAAAGAACCCTCTTGCACTGTTGGTGGAAATGCAAACTAGTACAGCAGCTATGGAGAACAGTGTGGAGATTCCTTTAAAAACTGGAAATAGAACTGCCATACGACAAAGAGATCCCACTGCTGGGCATACACACTGAGGAAACCAGAATTGAAAGAAACATGTGTACCACAATGTTCATTGCAGCACTGTTTACAATAGCCAGGACATGGAAGCAACCTAGATGTCCATCAGCAGATGAATGGATAAGAAAGCTGTGGTACAAATACACAATGGAATATTACTCAGCTACTAAAAAGAATGCATTTGAATCAGTTCTAATGAGGTGGAGAAAACTGGAGCCTATTATACAGAGATCAATAAGTCAGAAAGAAAAACACCAATATAGTATATTAACCCATATATATGGAATTTAGAATGGTAACGATGACCTTATATACTAGCAGCAAAAGAGACACAGATGTGAAGAACAGACTTTTGGACTCTGGGAGAAGGCAAGGGTGGGATGATTTGAGAGAATAACATTGAAACATGTATATTATCATATGTGAAATAGATTGCCAGTTCAGGTTCAGTGCATGAGACAGGGCACTTAAAGACAATGCACTGGGACAACCATGAGGGATGGGATGGAGAGGGAGGTGGGAGGGAGGTCAGGACGGGGAACACATGTACACCCATTGCTGACATGTCCATGTATAGCAAAAACGACCACAATATTGTAAAGTAATTAGCCTCTGATTAAAATAATTAAAATAAAATAAAAATTAAGTGTTTAAAGGTATGAAGACAGTGTTTAATCAAATAAAGAATTTCAATAAAAACAAAACAAATGGAAATTCCAGAGTTGGAAAAAAAAGAAATGAACAGATGGATCATGGGTAACAGAAGGGATAAATACTATAAGATGAGTAAACACAAAATTATGGAAAAGTGAGAAGAGATGGAAGAGAGGATAAGAAGTGCAGCCCAGAAGCTTCAAGTAGAAAGGGCATATTTTCAGTCCTAAGTGTCTAGGTTTAAAAGTTTGTTTCTGTGGGTGCAGGAAGGCTGGTGACTGTGGACTTGGTGATATATGACATTCTTTGTTGGGGGATTCCATTCTAACTAGTTGGCCACAGAAGCAGAATTAATTGGCTTGCTGCACCTCTGGACATACTTCGTCTCTTTCATATCTATGCAAAAGCTAGAAAGTGAAAAAAACATATATGGCAACAACCTCTTAGAGCTGTGTGCTTACTGTAGGTTTGTGTAGGTTAAGTGAGCTGTTTCTGGGGCCTTACCCAGAAATCTCTGAAGGAGGAAATGGTGACCCACTCCAGTATTCTTACCTGGAAAATCCCACAGACAGAGGAGCCTGGTGGGTTACAGTCCATGGGGTCACAAAGTGTCAGATATGATTTAGTGACTGAGCGTGCATACACACAGAAACCTGGGTGAAAGGAGCTGATGGGAATTTATCCAAGACAAGAGTTTATGAGGCTTGTGGACACAGTTCAGTCACTCAGTCGTGTCCGAGTCTTTGCAGCCCCATGTATCGCAGCATGCCAGGCCTCCCTGTCCATCACCAACTCCTGGAGTTCACTCAAACTCATGTCCATAGACTTGGTGATGCCATCCAGCCATCTCACCCTCTGTCGTCCCCTTCTCCTCCTGCCCCCAGTCCCTCCCAGCATCAGGGTCTTTTCCAATGAGTCAACTCTTTGCATGAGGTGGCCAAACGGAGTTTCAGCTTTAGCATCAGTTCTTCCAATGAACACCCAGGACTGATCTCCTTCAGGATGGACTGTTTGGATTTCCTTGCAGTCCAAGGGACTCTAAAGAGTCTTCTCCAACACCACAGTTCAAAAGCATCAATTTTTCGGCGCTCAGCTTTCTTCACAGTCCAACTCTTACATCCATAAATGATCACTGGAAAAACCATAGCCTGACTAGACAGACCCTTGTTGGCAAAGTAATATCTCTGCTTTTGAATATGCTATCTAGGTTGGTCATAACTTTCCTTTCAAGGAGTAAGCATCTTTTAATTTCATGGCTGCAATCACCATCTGCAGTGATTTGGGAGCCCCCCAAATAATAAAGTCTGACACTGTTTCCACTGTTTTCCCATCTATTTCCCAAGAACTGATGGGACCAGATGCCATGATCTTAGTTTTCTGAATGTTAAGCTTTCAGACAACTTTTTCACTCTCCTTTTTCACTTTCATCAAGAGGCTCTTTGGTTCCTTTTCACTTTCTGCCATAAGGGTGGTGTCATCTGCATATCTGAGGTTATTGATATGTCTCCCAGCAATCTTGATTCCAGCTTGTGCTTCCTCCAGCCAAGCGTTTCTCATGATGTACTCTGCATAGAAGTTAAATAAGCAGGGTGACAATATACAGCCTTGACGTACTCCTTTTCCTATTTGGAACCAGTCTGTTGTTCTATGTCCAGTTCTAACTGTTGCTTCCTGACCTGCATATAGATTTCTCAAGAGGCAGGTTAGGTGGTCTGGTATTCCCATCTCTTTCAGAATCTTGCACAGGACCTATGCTATTCCACTAAATTAGAAAAATCCAAGAGGTTACTGAAGAGCTTACCCTTTAAAGACCTCTATTGGTGCTATCCTTTCAGGGCTTTTATAACTGATGAGTTATAAAATATATTTGGTAGATGAATGTACCTCTACATAAATTCATCCTTGTATGTAAGTAAAGCAGCTAACACAGACTGTTTTTCTCCTGACAGATTTTTGGTACTACCCATCTTAGTTAGCTCAGGATCCGTAACAAAATACCATAGATAGTGTGACTTAAACAATAGAAATATTTTTCTCACGGTTCAGGGGGCTGGAAGTATGAGAGTCAGGGTGCCTGTATGTTTGGTTCTGATGAGAGCCTTCTTCTTGTCTTGGAGATGGTCACCACCTTGTTTTGTGTGCACATGGCCTTTTCTTGGTGAGAATGTGAGAGAGAGAGAGCATGAAAGGTGTTTTTAAAAAAAGGAAAAATGAAATTATTTACTGTGTATTGCAGGGCGCTGGTGACAGATGAAATAGAAAAGTTAAATATGAACACTTACCTTTTCTCTATCCTCTTGCCATTAGTACAATTTTAATATTGCAAACTTAGATTTTCCAATAACTAGTACATTCCATGGAGGTTATTGAAGAACCATAATGGCAGGATGGCAGATACAGTATATTTAGAGACTGGGGCTGGGCAGAAACTGAAGGGTAAGAGCTTTTCACATTCTATTCCTTCTGCCTGGAATACTCTGGTCTAATTTTTGTTTCTGTTGTTGTTTTTGGCCTCACCCCATGGCATGCAAGATCATAAATTCCCCCACCAGGGATCAAACCGGAGCCCTCTGTGGTGAAAGTGTGGAGTGTCTTAACTACTACTGGAAGGCCAGGGGGGTTCCTATTCTGGTCTATCTTGAATATGCTATATCTTCTTTTCTTTGGGGAATGATTAATTGCCACTTCTGTTCTTTGGGGCTTTTTAAATTGTGAATTTTAAAATTTATTGACTTTAGGAGTGTGAATTCTTTGATTTTAGTAAACAAATTTATTATCCATTAAATAAGAATTGTTAACTCTGTTGTTTAAAGCCTCTATTTTGTCTACTGTTGAGTTCTTACAGGCGCAGTGAAGTCACTCAGTCGTGTCTGACTCTTCATGACCCCACAGAGTATAGCCCACCAGGCGCCTCTGTTCATGGGATTCTCAGGCAAGGAACACTGGAGTGGGTTGCCTTTTCCTTCTCCAGGGGATCTTCCTGACCCAGGGATCAAACCCGGGTCTTCCCTCATTGCAGCCAGACGCTTTACTGTCTGAACCGTCAGGGAAGCCCTGTCTTACAGGTATAGTATAGTCTTAAATAGTAGATTTAAAAAAATATTTTCTTATGTTTATACCAGTTTTAATATAGAGTCTAGGATAGCTACCTTATACATAATGTTTATTATTATATATTTTAATAGACTGTAGTTTTCCAGAATATAAAATGTCCCTCTGAATTAAAAGATGCTTACTCCTTGGAAGAAAAGTTGTGACCAACCTAGATGGCATATTCAAATGCAGAGACATTACTTTGCTGACTAAGGTCCATCTAGTCAAGACTATGGTTTTTCCAGTAGTCATGTATAGATGTGAGAGTTGGACTGTGAAGAAGGCTGAGCGCCAAAGAACTGATGCTTTTGAACTGTGGTCTTGGAGAATACTCTTGAGAGTCCCTTGGACTGCAAGGAGATCCAACCAGTCCATTCTGAAGGAGATCAACCCAGGGATTTCTTTGGAGGGAATGATGCTAAAGCTGAAGCTCCAGTACTTTGGACAACTCATGCGAAGAACTGACTCATTGGAAAAGACTTTGATGCTGGGAGAGATTGGGGGCAGGAGAAGAAAGGGACGACCCAGGATGAGATGGCTGGATGGCATCACGACACGATGAACGCGAGTCTGAGTGAACTCCGGGAGTTGGTGATAGACAAGGAGGCCTGGTGTGCTGCGATTCACGGGGTTGCAAAGAGTCAGACACGACTGAGCGACTGAACTAAACTGATACATTCAATGGGCTCCTCGGTAGCGCTAGTGGTAAAAGAACCTGCTTTCTGATACAGGAGACGCAAAAGACTGAGGTTTGATCCCTGGGTCAGGAAGATCCCCTATAGGAGCCTGGTAGGCTTAGTCCTTGGGGTCACAAAGAGTCAGACACGACTAGAGTGATTTAGCATACATGACATGGTCAATACTTATTAGTCTAAAGTTTGTTTTATCTTAAATTGACTTTACCACAAAGCTTAACTTTTGTTTGTGTTTGCCTTCTCTGCACTTTTTTCTAGCCATTGTGAATAGTATATAGCTTAATTTTTAGAAACTCCATACAGAGTTTAGAAACTCTGTATTTTAATGGAAGACTGCTGCTGCTGCTGGTGCTGCTAAGTCACTTCAGTCATGTCCAACTCTGTGTAACCCCATAGACGGTAGCCCACCAGGCTCCCCCATCCCTGGGATTCTCCAGGCAAGAACACTGGAGTGGGTAACCATTAAAATTTTTTGTGTATGTGTGATTAATGACATGTTTGAAGTTATTTGTCAAATTACCATGCTTTCTTCTTCTGTTAAATAGATCACATGTTTTTGCCACATGCCTTTTTCTTCTCTAGTTGTTTTGGCAATTCACATAACTAATTGGTATATAATTTATAATAGCATTCACAAAATTTTAATTTTGTTGAACTTATTTATGTTTTTGCTTAGATCTAACATATAACTCTATCATTTACCCTAGTTATATACATATGTACAAACACATACATACATATATAATATACATTTATTTGAACTTAAATGCTATCCATGAAAAGGTAAGAACCTTAGAACACTATAAATAATCTCCCTCCCAAAGCTCTTACTCCTAGCCCTCTACCACCTTCCTCTGTTGAAATCACCAGATATTTTGTACCAGAAATTTGATTCCTACTTGATTTTTTACATTATGCCTCACAAATATTTAAACATAACTAGTATCATTGGTTTCTTTGCTCTCTACTTTTTCTGTTGGCCTACTTCTTCCATGTTCTTGGGCTCTTTTTTTCCCCTGTTTTATACTGAAGAGTAATTATTTTTAGAGAACAACTGTGGGAGGTAAATTTTCTGACTCATTGCATATCTGAAAATGTTATTATTTTGCCCTCCCATTTGAATATTAGCTTTTAAGTGTAGTATTTTAGGTTTAAAACCAGTTTTTTTTTGGTGATAATGTTAAAGCTGTAATGTAAAATATAGCTTTGCTATTTTTTGACTCTGTGTTGCCAAAGAGGTGATCCTTGCCCATCTGATCTGTGGGGTCATTTTGTAGATAACCTATTTTTTTCCACTCTAAAATCTTGCAGGATTTTTTTTTTTTTTTTCATCTTTGGAATTCTCAGTCCTCAGCCTAGTGGCCGAGGTACATGTCTCTTCTCATTCATCTTGTTTGGTATTCCCTAAGCTCTTTCAACTGTGCCATTAGATCTAAAATTTTCCTCTGGATTTATGTGATTTCTTTGTCATTTTCTCCCACTCCAGTTTGTTTGTTCTTTCTGGCACTCTTATTAGATAGATGTTGGAATTTGCTTTCCTTGTCTATTAACTTTTCTCTCATTTTTTCCATTTGTTTCTTTGTTCTGTGTTCTAGATTTCTTTGGCTCCATCCTCAACTCATGGATTTACTATCTAGCTGTGCACATTTCTGTATTCAATTCCTCTGTCAAAGTTGTTTTTG
>SJYQ01002647.1:102797-191378 GCA_006410935.1 Redunca redunca | reverse complement strand
TTTGGACTCTGTGGGAGAGGGCGAGGGTGGGATAATTTGGGAGAATGGCATTGAAACATGTATACTATCATATATGAAATGAATAGCCAGTCCAGGTTCGATGCATGATACTGGATGCTTGGGGCTGGTGCACTGAGATGACCCAGAGGGATGGTATGGGGAGGGAGGAGGGAAAGGGTTCAGGATGGGGAACATGCGTACACCTGTGGCGGATTCATGTTGATGTATGGCAAAATCAATACAATATTGTAAAGTAATTAACTTCCAATTAAAATAAATAAATTTATATATTTTTTAAAAACACACACACATATATCCATGCACACTGGAAACTACCCAAAAAAAGACTAAGAAGGAGAGACAAAATAACACTCCAGCACCAATCAGAAACACTCAGAATTAGGTAAATGGCACTGTGCTTGGAAGTAAGGATATTTTTTTAA
This sequence comes from Redunca redunca, assembly GCA_006410935.1. Lineage (NCBI taxonomy): Eukaryota > Metazoa > Chordata > Mammalia > Artiodactyla > Bovidae > Redunca > Redunca redunca. Next base: position 190,935 of record SJYQ01002647.1, on the reverse strand, counting down.
AGTTGAAAAAGTTGCACACTGGTTCTAGCCCAGTGAGGTGGAAGACAAATCATGTTAATAGTTGAGTAGGTAAGTGCCAGAGGTTTGCCCAGGGGTCTCGAGAAGCTGAGTAGAGGGACCCCTGACTCTAGGCAAAGTACTATCCTTGCTTTTAGACTGGAGTCACCTTTTTGGCCATAGTGAAAGTGTAGCCTTGGGGAAGCAGGCTGAGGAGCTTGTTCAGCCTTTTTGAAAGGGCCATAGAGCAGACATAAAAAAGGAGAGCTTATAGCTCACAGGCAGTAATTCACCTCAATTCATAAACCTGAGAACTTTGTACAGAAGACTGCACAGAAGGCTTCAGTGATTTACAGGCCTACTTTGCATATATCCTTCATGAACTGTTATGGGGTGAAAGGCATCTGGTTAAGGATCCTGTGGCTGGAGAATACCAATCTCAAAATTTCCAGGATTTAGGTTCTTTCTTCAAGTCTTCTCTTTCTTATCTTTGAACTGCAGGTAACTTCTGTAAAGCATTCCAGATATTGGAGGAGTATGTGTGGCACCCTGACTATTGCAGAGAAGAGTCTATTCTCACTCTATGATGGATCTGTTCCTTTGACTTAACCTTTGCTTTTTGTTGCTTTTGTTATTATAATTATACATAATAGCCTGCCTCTTCATACTGTCCATGAAGGGAACCCTGCCCCTCTGCCTGGCTGTAAACTAAGTGCTTTTGTTCAGCTCGCAGGGAGATGATCTGACCCCGCCACCTGTGAATGACTGTAAGGATGAAGAGATTAACACATCCTCTCCCTGAGGCTGGCCATTCCAAGAGGTATTGGCAAGATAATGACTCCTACTTTACTTCCTCAACTCGTCCCCCTTTCTGTTCTATAAGAGAAACTGGCATCCAGACCCCCCACAAGATGGTTACCTTGAAACGTTTGTCTGCCATCATTTTGGTCAGTTGACTAAAGCCATGCTACTTGCCTCAACAGCTCATCTCTTGGATTTATTGACCTGCTGAGTGGCGAGCAGAGCGAGCTTGGACTTGGGTAACATGAGGAGATGCAATTCAGTTTTCTTCTAATTTCAAAAGGAAGCAAGGGAACCTTATTTGACAGGATAGGAAAGTGGGCAGGGAGTCAGAGTGTGGAGAAAAGGGAACTAAATTTGTAGACAATTAACCATGTGTGAGGAACCGTGCTAGAAACTTCCCCTATATCTACTCATATAATCCTAATATTTCTGTAATGTCAATATATTATTATAAAAGAAGCAACAAACTCACAAAGTTAGTTTGTCCATGACCACCAGCTAGTAATGGCAGTGCCAGGATTAAACAGGTCTGTCTCCATCCAAAATTCATGTTCTTTCACAAAATGTGCCAATCACAGCTGTGTGAGGTCAGTTTGAAGAGAGGTCACTTGTCAGAATGCAGTGGTTGTCTGAGAAGAAGCACACTGACTGAAACCATCCACCCTGGTCAGGCACCATAATAAACATCTGTGTCAATTATTTTACTACAGGAGGTCCTGGTAAGGAACACGGAACTAACAAGTCACCACCAACTGGAAAAGTTCAGAAAAGGTCAAAAGGAGACACCACCTCCCACCTACCAGAATTCTCAGTGGCATCCATCTTGGCTGAGCAATGCGTGCACCACCTGGAAGGACCCCTGAGTCAGAATGATCGGCCCAAACAACCTGGAAACTAATCCCATTATCATAAAACTTGAGACTGCAAGATATGTGGCAGAGCAGTTCTCCCAGGTTCTGCTAGCCTACTGCTCTAAAGTACCCTTCCCAATAAAATCTCTTGCTTTGTCAGCACGTGTGTCTCCTCTGACAATTCTTTCCCAAGTGTTAGACAAGAGCCCACTCCTGGGCCCTGGAAGGGGTCCCCTTTCCTGCAACAGTTGGAAGGGAGCAAGTGGAACAAGGGCAGCTGACAAGCTTATGGAACACTTAAGGATATGATCCTCCACGAAGGTTGTGTTAGTACTTTATTAGCCTGCCCGCCCTCCTGACTTCTTCCTTTTCTTCTCATCTTTTTCCTCCTTCTTCTTCTTTTTGGCCTGCCAAAAAGAACTCTTACTAAATGTTTACCATTTACAAAAGCTTTATATGATTTTTTAAAGGAGAGAGATGATTTTTAATCACTTTAACCTAAGGAGTTAAAAATTCATGTTTCTGACAACAATACTAAAAATTGTTATGGAAAATATTGTTTTCCATTTTTTTTCCAGGCTTCAGTACTTATTGCCAATTCATCATGTTCTTGTTTATTATCTCCTTATAATTAATTACAAATAAATTAAAACATTTTATCATGAAAAAAATTCTACACACTTTCTACTTGTCCTCATTTTATTACATTCAAGATTAAAGGTGATGGTAATAATGAGGGAGATGATTAGCTGCAGACAGCAACATAACTAACAAGTAGCACTTACTATGTGCCAGCAGTGTTCTAAATGCTCTATGCCTCATAACTCATTTAATCTTCACCATAATCCCATAAAGCAGTATACTGATATCATCCTCATTTTGCAGAATATGAAACTGAGGCACAGAGTGGTTAATAACTTCCTGAAGATCACACAGCTGGTAAATGGCAAATCTAATTTTCAAATCCATTTTCTTTCTTAAGAAACTAGAAAAATAGCTTTTGAATTTTAGTAGAAAAAAGATGTCAGCAACACAATCTTTAGATTCTGAAACTAATAATAATAGCCAACATATACTAGCACTGTTCTGAGTATTTTACATCTATTGTCCAATCCCCTTATCAGTCCTATTATTGTCCCTATTTTACAGATGAGAAAACTGAGGTACAAAGAGATTAAATAACTTGCCCTAGGTGCACAGCTAATAAGTGGCAGAGTTAAAATAGCAAACGAAAAGGGCAAAAATATACAAGAAAAGGCATTAAAAACTTTATAGAGTCATTGGGGTCTCTGTGACTGAGGACAATATGACCCAAATTCTTGTCACTATTTCTCACTCAGGAGAACACTTTCAGTGGGCTTATATGAGACCACATATATGAAATTTTTGAAATTGTAAAGAACTACAGAATTTAAAGAATCTTTCGTGTGATTAAAAAGACTGATGCAAAAAAGAGTGCACTTTCAGAGAAGGCTGCTCTTCACCACAGGACATGCCTGGGTGACAAAGGTTTTCATCAGTACATTTGGTTTCTGCCTGACCCTCTTCCCCCTCACTGACGGCATTTACACAGCCTCTCACCTAATCACCACAAGGGAACAAGAAGATGAAAATGCACTCGAAAGATTTCCCCAAGGTCACCACATTTATAAACTTTCCCTTTGGTTCTCTTCCTGGAACCTTCAAGATTAGTCATAAGCTGGGATTTCTCTTTCACCACTTGTGGTCTGAGTCCTAAGATAACAGGTAGGGACAGCTTAGCTACTTCACTGTCTTGTCTCTAAAACACAGGCTGCCAAGAGCACAGACATGCTGGGAGGGGTAGGAACTTTGCGGTGACCAAAGAGGGAAGCCACATCGGCTTGAGCAGGGTTGTGTTCAGGCAAAGCTGGAGTTTACCAAATGATGAGACAGGGCACTTACACAGAATGAAAATGCAAGGTTGCAAATCCTTCCCAAGGGAGCCGGAAAGGGGAACTGTGTGATGAATAGGGGTGGGCAGGGGAGGTGTGGGAGAGGTTCAGAAAAGGCAATATTGGCTGTGGTATAATTTGCTGCTTAGCTTCTGCTTTCAGCATCTGCTATGACCAGATGGTGTGCAGTGATCTCTCTGGCTAACTGAGCCAAGGAAGGAGGAAAACCTCACCAGTATTTGTAAACTATAGACTGTGTCTGAGGGGAGCAAATTACCCTGTAGCAATTAGCAATTTCTATTTCAATATTTTACTCTTTCTCTCTCTCAGAAGTCTTATCATTTTTTTAAACATTTTTACATTTATATTTTATTATTTTTGAAACTGAAGTGTGATTGCCTTACAATTTTACATTAGTTTCAGGTCAATATTTTTATACATAAATGATCACCACCATAAATCTAGTTACCAAGCAGTTATTAAAATACTATTGACTATATTCCTTATATCCTGCGTTACATCCCTATGACTAAATAAATTATTTTGACTAGAAGTTGGTATCTGTTAATCTTCCTCAACTATTTCACTCATCTCCCCCTACCCCCAACCCTAGCCCTGGCAACCACCAAGTTGCTGTGTATATGAGTCTGTTTCTGTTTCATTGTTTGTTCATTCTGAAATCTTATGTTCGGTCCCTAAGTGTTCTATATTGATATACTGGTCAAAGTTTGACCTGGGATGTTTCCTGAATTCTTAAGGCTCCCCACCTCTCCTCTGCTCTCAAATCTAGCTATCTGGAAAGGTTTTCTAATAAATGGCTGGCTTTTCATATCCTCAGTGATTCTCCAACTTAGAGAACAATTCCAGTAAAAAGGAGAAAATTTTTCATGAATTTCCTTCTCCTCATGTTGTCTGGAAATATTTTTAACAAAAATTACATTATTTAAATAATACAAATTATTATGAAAGTATAAATTTCCAAATGTACTTATGTTTATAGCTTTTAAACAGTTATCAAATCACACAGTTATAAATTAAACACCAACAAAGCTAATAAAGGAAAGTTAATCAAATCAAAATAACATCTGTCGACTAAAAAAAAGGTGCAAAATGTGAGAGCTGCAAGTTAAGTTTTATCTGGGGCAAAATGAGGACTGCAGCCCAGGAGACAGCATCTAGATAGCTCTGAGAAACTGCTCCAAAGAGGCCGCCAGGGAAGGTCAATATCAATATAGGTGGTGAAGGGGGAGGTTCAATGCAATCAAGCATATGTCTTACAAAAGGTTTTTTTTGCTAGTCATGAGGAACAGATGTCACTATGAAGGGATTTACTGCTTTTCTAGATATGAAGAAATGCAAGGATTGTGAAATCATGATCATGAAACTAATCATGAAATCAGTTCTTGAAATATCTTAACTATCTAAAGACCTGTTCTACCAGTTTTCCTGACGCACAAAGTGCCTCATTCTCCACGCTGCACCCCCTTCAGGGCATGCCAAAGGTCAACAGCTGCAGCAGCATGGGATTCAATCCCCTAGAGGCAGATGGCAAATGTCCTTGACAAGTGCCAATTTGTAGTTGACACATCATTACTCAATGTGACAGGTAATATTTGGGTGAAATAAAGTCACCTGCAACAAGAATGCAATAGTGATAGGTACACAACAGATACTTTTGCACTGAGCATCCAGAACCACTATTTGCAGAGCTATCCTTCAGTTCAGTTTAGTTCAGTCGCTCAGTCGTGTCTGACTCTTTGTGACCCCATGAATCGCAGCACGCCAGGCCTCCCTGTCCAACACCAACTCCTGGAGTTCACTCAGACTCACGTCCATCGAGTCAGTGATGCCATCCACAATTATCCTGTTTCTTGATTTCTTCATTCCATGGATTGTCATGTGGCTGTCCGTTGGTACTGAGGCATTGTTTTCACATTGTTTGCTTCTGTTAATGTTTCATTAGATCATAACAACTTGGTACTTTGGTACCAACAAAAGCAAGCACAAACCAAAGTATGCTATGAGAGGATCAAACAGAAGATCTAAAACTTTCTTGTCCAACATGGCAGCCATTAGCCATATGTGGCTACTGAGCACTTGAAATATGGCTAGTCCAAACTCAGCTATGTGTAGATGTAAATACATCCATATCATGTTTGCAAAAAGAAAGCAAAACATCTTATTAAAATGATTAAATTGACTCCATGTTAAAAACAATTATTTTAGATACATTAGGCTAAATAAATTATCGAGATTAATTCCACTCAAGTTTTTTTATTTTATTTTTGCCTTGTATATATACATATAATTATATATATATTTTTTTCTACTAGAAAATTTAAAATTACATATGTGGCTCAAACTCTATATACTAGACTGCACCTTTCTAGAATAATTGTGTGTGTGTGTGAAAGAGAGAATGTGTACAACAAACTGAAAATACCATATCAAAAAATTATCACAGAAAACACATGGATAATGAAGAAGTTTCCAGTTTAAACCACTTCTCTACCATTTAATCCTTGCAATCTTTCTCAGCAGCCAAGGTTACAGAACCAGCATGGGAGTTTCCCACAGCTCTCACTCTAGTAGCTTACTGGTAATAAAATCTCTGTTGTTTCCCCACATGGCTTCTTATAAAAAAATATTTGGGGGAAGGATCCAGGCACTTCCATCCCTTCCAGAAAATATGTACCCCCTTACCTGGTTATTTCACTACCATTTGATCAAAGATTGTTCTCCACTGAGGAAACCTGAGGTAGATAAAGAACAACAAAAGAAAGTGAGACTGTATTCTTTGGGCAAGCAGATGCAACTACTTCCCAAGGTCCACAAGAACTGCTGCAATCCAGGGGCTGTGTCAGTTTTTAAAAAACCAATACAGTATTGTAAAGTAAAAAAAAATATTTTAAAAAAGCAAAAAAAAAAATTGGCCTAATATAATATTTATGTACAGCAGAAACTAATATGACATTGTAAAATAACTATGCTCCAATAAAAATTAACTTTAAAAAAGTAAAATAATATTTAGCTGGGAATTCCCTGGTGGTCCAATGGTTAGGACTAAGCACTTTCACTGCTGATAGCCCAGGCTGGATCCCTAGTCAGGGACCTAAGATCCCACAAGCTGTGCATTCTGCCAATAAGTAAATAATAATACCCAAATATTCAGTTACATTATTTAGCAAATATCTGCTAAATACCTGATACACATCTCCACAGTAGGCATGATTAAAATACAAAGATAAAGAAGTCAGGGATTTGCTTTCAGGAAGCTGGTCATCCAATAGAGGTAATAAAATACGTCAAAACTTCTTCCTTTTTATGTAGAAAATATTGATTGAGTAAATCTATGTTCTAGAATTGTCTAGGGGCTTTTCAGGTGGCGCTAGTGGTAAAGAATCTGCCTGCCAATGCAGGAGACATAAAGAGATGCGGGTTAGATCCCTGGGTTGGGAAGATCTCCTAGAGGAGGGCAGGGCAACCCACCCCAGTATTCTTGCCTGGGGAATCCCATGGACAGAGGAGCCTGGTGGGCTACAGTACATGGGGTCACAAAGAGTGGGACACAAATGAAGCAATTTAGCACATAGCATAGAACTGTCTAAGAGAATTCTATACCTTAACTTATTTAATCATCACAACCCTATGAGATTGCCCCATTTTACAAATAAGAAAACTGAGGCAAAAAGTGATGAAAATACTCAAGGTTATATGGTTATTAGGCAGCACTCAGGGTTCAAATACAGTCATCTCCAAAATACGAGTTTTTTAGTCACTATTCTATCTTTCATCTCTTTTCAGAAGGAAAAAAAATAAACTAATATCAGTATTGTCTTCTTAGAGAAAAATTAGAATTATACAGATAAATAGAAAAGATACTCTCAAAGTCCTACCACCTAACACAACAGGTGTTAAATATGAAAATACTACTCTTTAAAAAATGTTTATTTATTCATTTGGCTGCACCAGTCTTAGTTGGAACACTCTTCGATCTTTGTTGCTGCAGTTAGGATCTTTAGCTGCTGTGTGTGGGATCTAGTTCCCTGACCAGGGATTGAAACCTGGCCCTGTGCATTGGGAGTTCAGAGTCTCACCTACTGGACCACCAGGGGAGTGTCCACAAATACTACTTTTTAACTTGAACTATAATAATATATTATAAGAAGGATATAGATAAAGAGTTCAGAGGAAGTAAAGAGGATTTCCGCTAGATCTTGAAGGACAAAGTAAGATCTGGATATTGGGGCATTCCAGGCAAAAAGAACTGTAAGAACAGGAGCTTGGCCTGAAGGAGGTCCAAGGGTTATTGGAGAAACAGCAAGAAGTAGTTTGGCTGGAAAACCACCTTGAGCAATGAAGCTAGAAAACTAAAGGGCAAAAAATAACAAGACTAGAATTCCACTACCTATCATCTTATCAGTTCAGTTCAGTCGCTCAGTCATGTCCAACTCTTTGCAACCCCACGAATCGCAGCACGCCAGGCCTCCCTGTCCTTCACCATCTCCCAGAGTTCACTCAGACTCACGTCCATTGAGTCAGTGATGCCATCCAGGCATCTCATCCTCTGTCGTCCCCTTCTCCTCCTGCCCCCAATCCCTCCCAGCATCAGAGTCTTTTCCAATGAGTCAACTCATCGCATCAGGTGGCCAAAGTACTGGAGTTTCAGTTTTAGCATCATTCCTTCCAAAGAAATCCCAGGGCTGATCTTCAGAATGGATTGGTTGGATCTCCTTGCAGTCCAAGGGACTCTCAAGAGTCTTCTCCAACACCACAGTTCAAAAGCATCAATTCTTCAGCACTCAGCCTTCTTCACACTCCAACTTTTCACATCCATACATGACTACTGGAAAAACCATAGCCTTGACTAGACGGACCTTAGTCGGCAAAGTAATGTCTCTGCTTTTGAATATGCTATCTAGGTTGGTCATAACTTTTCTTCCAAGGAGTAAGCGTCTTTTAACTTCATGGCTCCAATCACCATCTGCAGTGATTTTGGAGCCCCCAAAAATAAAGTCTGACACTGTTTCCACTGTTTCCCATGAAGTGATGGGACCAGATGCCATGACCTTAGTTTTCTGAATGTTGAGCTTTAAGCCAACATTTTCACTCTCCACTTTCACTTTCATCAAGAGGCTTTTTAGTTCCTCTTCACTTTCTGCCATAAGGGTGGTGTCATCTGCATATCTGGGGTTATTGATATTTCTCCCAGAAATCTTAATTCCAGCTTGTGTTTCTTCCAGTCCAGCGTTTCTCATGATGTACTCTGCATAGAAGTTAAATAAGCAGGGTGACAATATACAGCCTTGACGTACTCATTTCCTATTTGGAACCAGTCCATTGTTCCATGTCCAGTTCTAACTGTTGCTTCCTGACCTGCATACAGATTTCTCAAGAGGGAGGTCAGGTGGTCTGGTATTCCCATCTGTCTCAGAATTTCCACAGCTTATTGTGATCCACGCAGTCAAAGGCTTTGGCATAGTCAATAAAGCAGAAATAGATGTTTTTCTGGAACCCTCTTGCTTTTTCCATGATCCAGCGGATGTTGGCAATTTGATCTCTGGTTCCTCTGCCTTTTCTAAATCCAGCTTGAACATCAGGAACTTCATGTACTAATTACCATTTATCCCTGTGTCAATTTCCTTTATTAGCCTGAGAATTCCAGTCCATATCCCTCTTCATTCATTGAGCATTTATTCTGTGCCAAGTACTGTGCAGAGCACTGGGGATGACAAGAAAACAAGGTATATCTTTGCCTCCAAAGGAAATTCACAGCGTAATGATAAAGAAAATAGCTCTATTATGAATATAAACAGTGTGATTTTCTGTCAGTTGCTACCAAGTCTGGCTAAAGTAGACTATTACCAATGTATCTGGCCATGATCTCCTCTTCTCTGTACCCTACTTGTACCTTGTAGAAGCCTGGTTATAAGGAAAGACAATCAGATGCTTGGAAAATAGAATTACTGATCAAATCAGGAGTCTAACAGAATGGCCAGATAGAAGTAAATGGCAAGTAAGAGAATGACTGAAAAATGCCTATGGGATCTGAAAACTGACACTGGAGAGCATGGTGAGAAAAATTTCTGTGGGAGGGCCAGCACTCTGCACAATGTGGACTGGTTGGAGTTGAGGAACAAAGGAATTGGTAATGTTGTGAATGAAGACTGTAATTGGACCAGGACCCTTTTTCAGATGGTTTTTTGGGGGTCTAACTTAAGGGACTTTACTTTCAGCACCAGACACATCCAAAACTGAACATCGTTTCTGCTTTGGCTGAGCTGATTCATTCTTTCCGGAGCTCTTAGTAATTATCCTCCACTCTTCCTCACTAGCACACTGGACACCTTCTGACCTGAGGGGCTCATTGTCCAGTGTCATATCTTATTGCTTTTTCATACTGTTCATGGGTTTTTCCTGGCAAGAATACTGGAGTGGACTCCCATTTCCCTCTCCAGTGGACCATGTTTAGTCAGAACTCTTCACTATGACCCATCCATATGGGTGGCCTTGCATGGCATGGTTCACAGCTTCATTGAGATATGCATGCCCTTTTGCCATGACAAGGCTGTGATTCATGGAGGGAAAGTAAATTCTGATGCTATAAAGAACTACACTGCATAGGAACCTGGAATGTTAGGCCTATGCATCAAGATAAATTTGATGTAGTCAAGCAGGAGATGGCAAGATTGAACATCAGCATCTTAGAATCAGTGAACTAAAATGGACGGGAATGGGAGAATTTAATTCAGATGACAATTATGTCAACTAGAGTAGACAAGAATCCTTCAGAATAAATGCAGTAGCACTCATAGTCAACAAAGAGTCTGAAATGCAGTACTTGGGTGCAATCTCAAAAACAACAGAATGATCTGTGTTCATTTAATCCAAGACCATGCCCCAACCACTGATGCCAAAGAAGCTGAAGTTGACCAGTTCTATAAAGACCTACAAGACTTTCTTGCTGCTGCTGCTGCTAAGTCACTTCAGTCGTGTCTGACTCTGTGTGACCCCATAGACAGCAGCCCACCAAGCTCCCCCATCCCTGGGATTCTCCAGGCAAGAACACTGGAGTAGGTTATCATTTCCTTCTCCAATGCACAAAAGTGAAAAGTGAAAGTGAAGTAGCTCAGTCACGTCCAACTCTTAGCAACCCCATGGACTGTAGTCCTCCAGGCTCCTCTGTCCGTGGGATTTTCCAGGCAAGAGTACTGGAGTGGGCTGCCATTGCCTTCTTCCACAAGACCTGCTTGAACTAACATCAAAAAAAGATGTCCTTCTCATCACAGGGGATTGGAATGCAAAAGTAAGAAGTCAAGAGATACCTGGAGTAACAGGCAAGTTTGGCCTTGGAGTATATAATGAAGCAGGGCAAAGACTAACAGAATTTTGTCAAGAGATCACACTGGTCATAACAAACAACCCAAGAGATGACTTTACACATAGACATCACCAGATGGTCAATATTGAAATTAGATTGACTATATCCTTTGCAGCCAAAGACGGAAAGCTCTACTCAGTCAGCAAAAACAAGACCTGGAGCTGACTGTGACTCAGATCATGTACTTTTTGCATAATCCAAGCTTAAATTTAAGAACACGGAGGAAACCACTAGGCCATTCAGGTATGACCTAAATCAAATTCTTTATGATTATACAGCAGAGGTGATGAATAGATTCAAGGAATTAGATCTGGTAGACAGAGTGCCTGAAGAACTATGGATGGAGGTTCTTAAACTGCACAAGAAGGGGTGCCCAAAATCACTGCCAAGATAAAGAAATGCAAGAAGGCAAAGTGGTTGAGGAGGTTTTACAAATAGCTGAGAAGAGAAGCAAAAGTCAGAGGAGAAAAGGAAAGATAAACCCAACTGAATGCAGAACTCCAGAGAACAGGAAGGAGAGATAAGAAGGCCCTCCTCAATGAACAACGCAAAGAAATAGAGGAAAACAATAGAATGGGAAAGACTAGAGATCTCTTCAAGAAAATTGGAGATATCATGGGAAGATTTCCTGCAAGGATGGGAATGATAAAGGACAGAAACAGTAAGGCCCTAACAAAAGCAGAAGAGATTAAAAAGACATCACAAGAATACACAGGCAAACTATACAAAAAAGGTCTTAATGACCTAGATAACCACAATTGTGTGGTCACTCACCTAAAGCCTGATATCCTGGAGTGTGAAGTCAAGTGGGCCCTAAAAAGCATTCAGTTCAGTTCATTCAGCTGTGTCCGACTCTTTTCAACCCCATGGACTGCAGCAGGCCAGGCTTCCTTGTCCATCACCAACTCCCTGAGCTTGCTAAACTCATGTCCATTGAGTCGGTGAATGTCCATCAAGTCAGTGATGCCATCCAACCATCTCATCCTCTATTGTCTCTTTCTCCTTCTGTCTTCAATCTTTCCCAGCATCAGGGTCTTTTCCAATGAATCAGTTCTTTGCATCAGGTGGCCAAAGTATTGGAGTTTCTGCTTTAGCATCAGTCCTTCTGATGAATATTCAGGATTGATTTCTTTTAGGATTGACTGGTTTGATCTCCTTGCAGTCCAAGGGACTCTCAAGAGTCTTCTCCAACACCACATTTCAAAAGCATTAATTCCTTGGTGCTCAGCTTTCTGTATAGTCCAACTCTCACATCAATACATGACTACTGAAAAACCATAGCTTTGACTATAGGGACCTGTATTGGCAAAATAATGTCTCTGCTTTTTAATATGCTGTCTAGGTTGGTCATAGCTTTTCTTCCAAACAGCAAGCGTCTTTTAATTTTATGGCTGCAGTCACAATCTGCAGTGATTTTGGAGCCCCCCAAAATAAAGTCTGTCACTGTTTTCATTGTTTCCCCATCTGCCATGAAGTGATGGGATCAGATGCCATGATCTTAGCTTTTTGAATGTTGAGTTTTAAGTCAGTTTTTTCACTCTCCTCTTTCACCTTCATCAAGAGCCTCTTTAGTTCTTCTTCACTTTCTGCCATAAGGGTGGCGTCATTTGCGTATCTGAGGTTATTGGATATTTCTCCCATAATCTTGATTTCAGCTTGTGCTTCATTCAGCTCAGCATTTCGCATGATGTACCCTGCATAAATAAGCAGGGTGACAATATACAGCCTTCTCGTACTCCTTTTCCAATTTGGAAACAGTCACTTGTGTCACGTCTGGTTCTAACTGTTGCTTTTTGACCTGCATACAGATTTCTCAGGAGGCAGGTAAAGTGGTCTGGTATTCCCATCTCCTGAAGAATTTTCTACAGTTTGTTGTGATCCACACAGTCAAAGGCTTTGGTGCAGTCAATAAAGCAGTAGATATTTTTCTGGAACTCTCTTGTTTTTTGATGATCCAACGGATGTTGGCAATTTGATCTCTGGTTCCTTTGCCTTTTCTAAATCCAGATTGAACATCTGGAAGTTCATGGTTCACGTACTGTTGTAGCCTGGCTTGGAGAATCTTGAGCATTACTTTGTGCAAAGGACAAAGTTACTTTCCTTTGAGCATTACTAATGCATTATTAATTAGGAAGCATTACTACGAACAAAGCTAATGGAAGTGATGGAATTCCAGCTGAGCTATTTTTTATGGAGGTGATGGAATTCCACCTAAGTTATTTCAAATCCTAAAAGATGATGCTGTTAAAGTGCTGAACTCAACATTTCAGCAAATTTGGAACACTCAGCAGTGGCCACAGGACAGGAAAAGGTTAGTTTTCATTCTAATCCCAAAGAAGAGAGATGCCAAAGAATATTCAAACTACCATAAAATCGCACTCATTTTATATGCTGAGCAAGGTTAAGCTCAAATCCTTCAAGTCAGGCTTCAGTAGTATGTGAACTGACAGCTTCCAGATGTTCAAGCTGGGTTTAGAAAGGGCAGAGGAATCAGAGATCAAACTGTCAATATTTGTTGTATCATGGAGAAAGCACTACTTCTGCTTCATTGAATCTGTAAAACCATTGACTGTGTGGATCACAACAAACTGTAGAAAATTCTTAAACAGATGGGAGTTAACAGATCACCTTATTTGTCTCATGAGAAACCTGTATGTGGGTCAAGAAGCAAGAGTTAGAAACAGATGTGGAACAAGTGACTTTCCAAATTGGGAAAGGAATATGACGAGGCTGTGTATTGTCACCCTGTTTATTTAACTTCTATGCAGAGTACATTATGTGAAATGCCGGGCTGGATAAATCACAAGCGGGAATCAAAACTGCCAGCAGAAATATCAACAACCTCAGATATGTAGATGACACCACTCTAATGGCAGAAAGCAAAGAGGAACTAAAGAGCATCTTGATGATGGTGAAAGAGGAAAGTGAAAAAAGCTGGCTGGAAACATTAAAAAAAAATCCACTAAGATCATGGCATCCAGTCCCATCACTTCACAGCAAATAGAAGGGGGAAAAGTGGAAGCAGTGACAGATTTTATTTTACTTTTGTTGGCCTTCAAAATCACTGCAGATGGTGACTGCAGCCATGAAATTAAAAGATGCTTGTTCTCTGGAAGGAAAGCTATGACAAAACTAGACACCATATTAAAAAGCACAGACATCACTTTGCCAGCAAAGATCAGTATAGTCAAAGCATGGTTTATCCAGTAGTCATGTACAGAGGTGAGAGCTGGACTTATAAAGAAGGCTGAGTGCTGAAGAATTGATGAGTTGGAACTGTGGTGCTGGAGAAGACTCTCAAGAGTCTCTTGGACTGCAAGGAGGTCAAACCAGTCAATCTGAAAGAAAATCAACCCTGCTTATTCACTGGCAGGACTGATGCTGAAGCTGAAGCTTTAACTGACTCATTGGTAAAGACCCTGATGCTGGGAAAGATTGAAAGCAAAAGGAGATGAGGGTGGCAAAGGATGAGATGGCTAGACAGCATCACTGACTCAATGGATAGGAATTTGAGCAAACTCCTTGAGGTAGTAGAGGGCAGGGAGGTTGGTGTGCTGCAGTCTATGCGGGTCTCAAAGAATTAGACAGGACTTAGCAACTGAACGGTTAGACACAATGAGCGACTTCACTTTCACTTTTCACTTTCATGCATTGGAGAAGGAAATAGCAACCCACTCCAATACTCTTGCCTGGAGAATCCCAGGGACAGGGGAGCCTGGTGGGCTTCCGTCTATGGGGTCGCACAGAGTTGGACATAACTGAACTGACTTAGCAGCAGCAACTGAACAAAACAAACTTGAAGATAAAAATACACTTTTTTTCAAATATCAATAAACACATGAAGATTCTCAACATCCGGCAACAGGGAAATGCAAATCAAAAGCAAGAGAAAGTACTTCACGCACACTGCTGCTGCTGCTGCTGCTAAGTTGCTTCAGTCGTGTCCGACTCTGTGCTACCGCATAGACGGAAGCCCACCAGTCTCCCCCGTCCCTGGGATTCTCCAGGCAAGAACACTGGAGTGGGTTGCCATTTCCTTCTCCAATGCACGAAAGTGAAAGTGAAGTCGCTCAGTCCAGTCCGACTCTTAGTGACCCCATGGACTGCAGCCTACCCGGCTCCTCCGTCCATGGGATTTTCCAGGCGAGAGTACTGGAGTGGGTTGCCATTCACTAGGCTGGCAATAATAAAAAAGATATATAATAGCAACTGTTATCAACGATGTGGAAATATCAGAATCTTTGGATATTTGCCAGTGGGAATGTAAAACGGTGCAGCTAATGTGGAAAACAGTCTGGCAGTTACCCCAAAGGTTAAACATACAGTTATGTTTCTGTATGACACAGCCACTCCTAGGCATATACCCAAGAGAAAAGAACACATTCATCCACACAAAAACTGTAGCAAGAGTATTCATTATAGCCAAACAGTGGAAACAACCCAAATGTGCATCAATAGATGAATGGATTAAAAAAATGTAGTATATTCATGCAATGGAATAGTGTTCTTTTATAAAAAGAATAAAGTACTGATACATACTACAATGTGGATGAAACTTAAAAACATTATGGTAATTGAATGAAGACAGTCACAAAACACCACATATTGTATGATTCCACTTATATGAAATATTCAGATTAGGCAGAGTCATATAAAAAGAAGGTAGATCAGTTGTGCCAGGACTTAAGAAGAGGGAGGCACAGGGAGCAACTGCTAATGGGTGCCTGTTTTGGGGGGGTATGTATTGGGGGAAAAAAAAAAAAAACCTAGAACCAGATAAGGGTTGAAGGACTCTGAATACTCTGATAAAAAACACAAAAGTGTAGTTTTTAGAAGGGTGAATTTGGGATTTCCCTGGTGGCTCAGTGGTAAATATTCCACCTGCCAATGCAGGAGACACAGGTTCCATCTCTGACCCTGACCCAGGAAGATTCCCATATGCTGAGAAGCAACCAAGCCTCTGTGCCTCAACTATTCCGCTGTGTTCTAGAGCCCAGGAACCACAACTACTGAGCCCAGGTGCTGCAGCTACTGGAGCTGGTATGCCCCAGAGGCTATGCTCCCTCCACAACAAGAAAAGCCAGCAGAGAGAGAAGCCTGTGCACCACAACTAGAGAGGAGGCCCTGCTTGTCACAACTAGAGAAAACTGGTGCTCAGCAACGAAGATGCAACACAGCCAAAATATAATAAAATAAATAAAATTATTCAAAAATAAAGAGTGAATTTTAAATGTCAACTTAAAAATCAAATTAAAATTTAAAACATTTTTTTTAGGGAATTAAGACTCAGGGCTTTCTATGCCATGGGCCCAGGTTCCATCCCCGGTCAAAGAACTAAGATTCCACAAACTTCACACCACAATGGGAAAAAAAAAAAAAAAAATTAAAGTCTCTCCACTAACAAAGGCCCCTTGCCACCTAGGGAGACAGGAGGCACACAAACAAGCGCAAAGTCAGCCATTCTTCCAGGCCAAGGACCGTGAACCCACCACGACTTCCGGAGCGGAAACCCGACCTTAGAGGCCCCTGATTGGCTGAGGTGAAGGAGCGGGCGGTGCAAAAGGGGGTTTGTAGATACGCTCTAGAGGTGGGGGGCGGCGCCTAGATGGGGGAACGAAGCCTTAGATCGCGAGATTTTGCTGGTTCCGCATTTTGGGTCTGGAAGGTGGGGGAGGAGTACTAGGCGGGTTCAGTTGCTCACACCCGCTTGCACCGGCTCTGCCTCGGTTCCACCCGGGCTTGGAGCTGTGGCGGCGCCGGCTTCGGCTGTCCGCCGGCTTCGGACCTTCCGCTCCTTGCCGGTTCCGCGCGGACTCCGAGTCCTGACCGCGGCGGGGGCCAGAGGCCCCTCCCCTCCGAGGACAGAAGATGAGCTTCCTCTTGTGAGTGTGGCCGGGGCTCCAGGGCTGAGTGAGGGCCGGAAGGGGCGATGGGGCGCCTGAGGCGAGGGCAGCTCCCCGGGCCGGGGTAGGGATGCCAGGTGCTTGCTCTGCTAGCGCTCGGAGTCGGGGGAGTCTAGGATGTGGGCAGAAGCCGACGGAGATGAAGGGCGAGGCAGAGGAAGCGGAGCGAGAAGGTTGGGGTATAGAAAGGCCCCGAGGCCGGTAGCGCCTCGAAACTTTTCCGCCCGAGTGCGCCTGAGGGCAGAGAGACGATCCGGGGCTCCCAATTTCTCTCAAGTCCCCAGCCTTTTAGTAACGGTGCATGCTGACTAAGCTTTTTATTCCGCCGTACGCCGGCTTTATTATCGTCAGGATTAAATTACCCCCGCGGAAAAATGCCGCCCCTGGAAAATGTGGGAGTGTCCCTAAAGTTAAGCTGCGGCCTTTACAAACAGTTCTGATTCAGCCCACTTTGTGAATTTGTGTAATTAACTAACGTCTTTTTAACTCAGTAGAATCCTGTCTTAGAGATAGCTGTTGGACCCAAATGAGCCAAATGAGTGGGAAAAGTTTGTAAATTCTCTGATGATTTTTAAGCACATTAACGTTTGGGAAGCATTGCTGTAACACCTTTTTTTCCTCGAGTGGCCCTGTCTACCTAGTGTAGTGCTTAAATATGTATTGTATGAGCGAATCCATTTTTAGTTATGGGCATCACCCACATACTTGACATCTAAGTATATCATAACCAGAGTTCACCCCGTTTCTTATTGTGAGACACAAATTTGGATTCTTTTCTAGTATTTTGCTATGGTAAAATGCAAAAAGCTTTGACTAACAAAACTTTGACTAACAATAGCTTTTCCCCTCCTTTGGATTATTTTTTAAGCGAATAGCCTTCAAAGTGTGATTACCATATCAAAAAATCTATTTGATTTATATTTAATTGAAAGTTTCCTTATTGCCAGAACAATCCCCCCCCATAACCAGTCTTTTTCTTATGTTAATGTTTAGTTAGTGGTTTGTTTGTGGATGCACAGTTCTTATTTGTTTTTTGGACCTAAATATGGCTCTGTTTATTTCTTTTAAACTTTGTTTTGTTGATAGACAATTGAGTTTCCGCTTTTTGGCTATTATGAATAATTATGCTATAAACTTGTGTATAGATTTTTGTTTTGGATGTATGTGTTAATTCTCTTGGAAATTTCCCCACAGCCTCTCTAGCACTTGTTAATTGAGTTTTTGATTATACCACATCCTAAGTGGATGTGAAATGGTATCTCATTGTGATTTTAATTTGTTTTTCCTTAATGATTAATGATGTTGAGCACCTTTTTGTGTGCTTATTGGCAATTTGTGTATATTCTTTGAAGTCATATCTATTCAAACACTTAGACCATTTTTTAAATTGGCTTGTCTTTGGTTTTAAGTTGTAAAAATTCTTTATCCTGGATATAAGTCCCTTAATCACATCTGCGTTTTACAAAATTTTCTCTGATTTTATAGATTCTTTTCACTGTCTTGATGGTGCCATTTGAAGCAAAGACATCTTCATTTACATGAAGATCATACAGAACCTTGAGACATCTTTTCTTGCTAGTTTTCCATATTTAGCTTCCTGTCATTCACAGCTTATTTTTAGTGTAAAGGGCCATTCCCTCTAATGTAATACTTCCCTATTAAATTTAGCTCTTTATTATGTTAAACAGAAGCTTCCCAGGTTAGATTTTTATTGTTTTCATAACTCTTTTTTACTTAACAATCAGTCTTATTTAAAATTCAGATTACTCAGATAAAGTGAAAGTCCTCAGTCTTGTTTCCTTCCCTTCCTGGAAGTAATCACCAGTATCAGTTTGATGGGTGGCATTTTCTATGCATTTACAAAATAGACTTCTGCTGTACATTTCATATTGTAATATGTGTGACCATGTATCGAAATCTATCTATGTGAATTCATGTAGCTCTGTCTTGTTCTTCTTAATTGCCGTGTGGTGTTCCATGATACAGATGTGTCATACTCATTTCTCTACTAGTAAACTTTAGGATTGTTTCCAGGTTTTTCACTATTAAAAACAATCTTGGAAAACACATCCTTATCCATATCAAGGACAGATACCTAGAAGCAGAAGGGACGGATTGAGGAGCATTTCACATCTGTTCATTTGTCACTGTTTTTCTTTTTGAGTTATGTAATCATCTCTTTAGCCCATTTTTCTAAAGCCTTTTCTTAACCAATTATAAAAAAGCCCTTTATTATGTAGTTCACACTTTGTAATATGTGTTATAAGTACTTTTTTTTCCTGAATTATGGAAGTTTTAATTGTTATAGTTAGAAATCTGTCCATTTTTTTCTAAGCTTTGTGTCATATTAGGAAAACCATATGAATGGTGTGAGATAGGAATAAAAGATTACTTTTCCCCTCCAAAACCAGTTGTTTATTTTCCCTGCCATAAATTCCAAACATTAGTGATTCTTCTGTAGTTTGCTTTGATGGCACCACAAGTATTTTGGTACAGAAAACTGGATTTTTAAGCTATAAGAGCCTTAGAACTACCACTCTTGCAGCACTGCTTTCTGTAGATGAAAACAGGCCAAAAGGAGGTTAGGTTTCTCAAGTCATCACAGAGTTAGTGGCAGATCAAGAACTAGAATCCAGGTTTTTTCTTCTTTTGGTTAGGTTGCCCTTTCTGTTATACCAGACTGCTTTGTGCAGCTTAATAAAACTGCCCTCTATGTGAAGTTGGGCTGTTATTCCTGTTTCTGTGTAGGGGAAACTTTTAAAAAAATTTTAAATCTTTACTTTACTGTGCGTCCCCCACCCCCACATTGTCACACTTTTCAGGAAATGTTTTTTAATTTCAAAACAATTTATATGCCTAAAATGTTCATTCTATGTCCGGTCCTAAAAATGGATATACTCTTACTTTTAACCTAACAGTAGTAGCCGCTCTTCTAAAACATTCAAACCAAAGAAGAATATCCCTGAAGGATCTCATCAGTATGAACTCTTAAAACATGCAGAAGCAACTCTAGGAAGTGGGAATTTGAGACAAGCTGTTATGTTGCCAGAGGGAGAGGACCTCAATGAATGGATTGCTGTTAACAGTAAGTTTTTTAATAACTTTCAACATTACTAGTTGATAAGATTTTGCTAAAATCTTTTTGTTAATGAATTTTATTTTATGCGTGTGAGTGAAAGTCACTTAGTCATGTCCGACTGTTTGCAACCCCATGGACTATACAGTCCATGGAATTCTCCAGGCCAGAATACTGGCATGGGTAACCATTCCCTTCTCCAGGGGATCTTTCCATCCCAGGGCTTGAACCCAGGTCTCCCGCATTGCAGGCAGATTCTTTACCAGATATCTGAGCCACCAGGGAAGCCCTTTTGAGTGTTTAAGTATCATAATAAAACATTATCTGTGAAGAAACATGAAAGTGCAAATACGTCCAAAGTGTTTTCTCTTCAGGGTGTAGTTGTGTGGCTGTGTAGAGAGACCTGAGGAGAAATGAAGAGTGCTTTGGGGTAATATCTGAGAATGGTCTGAATTGCTGAGTAAGGGCAAATGAGGAATTGATAAAATACAAAGATCCTACCTGTGATGGACATGACTTTGTAGGGATCCATCTTCACAGTTGTGCCCCCACTCCCAGCACCTCTCATTTGCCTGTATATACAGAAAAGTCAAGTGTAGTTGCTTTGGTCAGTCATTTGATTCTTGTGACTTTGGAGTAGTCAGAAGGAAATTGAGAAACTGGGAGAAAGCAGAGTGATCCATGAGCTGAAAGTCACTCTGAATTCCGGAAAGTAAGGGCATGACATGGGAGGATATGCTGAGACTGGAACATCATTTTGGAGTCCATCATTTTTGAGATGAGATCAGTTCTGGATGATAGGGTTTAAGTCTACTAGGAATTTTTGTTGTTCCAGGAATCTTTAAAACTTTTTAATGGAAATTTTCAGACATACAAATGTAGAGAAACTAGTAGAATGAATTCCCAGGTATCTGTTATCCAGCTTTGGCGATTATCAGTACATGGCCTTATGCTGTTTCTGTATACTACCTGATTATTTTGAAGGAAATCCCAGACATATTTCTTTGATAATGAAAATGTGTCTCTTCACTATGGCCATTTAGCACTTGAAATGTGGCCACTGGGACTGAAAGTGAATTTTAAATTTTAACTTCATTTTAATGTAAATTGCCCTGTGTGTCTAGTGGCTACCATGTTAGTACAGATTTGGAGGTTTGGTCAAATTCAGGTTTGATTTTGTTTAAGACTACTTCTCAGGTGGTGGTGCATACTTCCAACAGTGTAGATGCTTCTGTGTTGATAATCATTGCCTTGGTCAGTGTGGTCTAATAAGAATATATTGTAAGTTATAAATGTAATTTAAAAATTTCCAGTAGCCACATTAAGAAAAATTTTATTTTCCTCAACTCATTAAAAAGTGTTATTCATATTACTAAGAGGGGAAAAAAAAAGCGCAAAACTATATAATGTGTTTTCTTTTGTGTTAGATGGGATAAGGAAACTTACAGGGCAAGAGATAGAAAATTAGCAGTTACCTGTGTGTAGGGGGGAAGTTGGAATGGTTGGGATTTGATCTTTTTTAAAAATTATTTATTTGGGTGTGTTGGATCTTAGTTGTGGCATGCAGGGTGTTTCCTTGCCGCTTATGCAAGCTTCTCTCTAGTTTTGGCGCATGGGTGCTAGAACTCGTGGGCTCAGTAGTTGCCCAGTGGCATGAGGGATCTTATTTCCCTGACCAGGGATTGGACCTGCATCCCCTGCATTGAAAGGTGAATTCTTAACCCATGGACCACCAGGGAAGTCCCTAGATTTTTTTCTCTATATATTTTTCTCTCTCTTTTGTTATGTGAACCATGTTAAGTGTTATCTATCCAGAAAAGATCCCTTTTTCATAATCTTATTCAAATTATTATCATTCTTTTTTAGATTTTTAGCTGGAGCATAGCTGATTTACAGTGTTGTGTTAATCACTGCTCTACAGCGCAGTGACTGTTATATATACATGTATCCAGTTATGTATTATCATAGGATATTAATTCTCCCTACTATTAGTAGGACCTGTTGTTTATCTGTTCTATATATAAGAAGCTTACAAATGCTAATCCCAACTTCCTACCCAATCCTTCCTCCATCCCCTCCCCCCTCCTTTGGCAACCACCAGTCTGTTCTCTCTGTCTGTGGTTGGTTTCATAAATAGGTTCATTTGTGATATCGTATATTATTTGTCTTTCTCTGAGTTACTTCATTTAGTATGATAATCTCTAGGTCCATCCATGTTGCTGGAAATGGGATTATTTCGTTCTTTTTTTGCGGAGGGTGGGGGGGAGCCAGCATGCAGGATCTTAGTTCCCCAACCAGGGATTGAACCCATGCCCCCTGCATTGGGAGCACCTAGTCTTAACCACTGGACCAGCAGGGAAGTGCCATCTTTTGTTCTTTTTTATGGCTGAGTAATATCCCATTGTATATATGTGCCACATCTTCTTTATGCATTCATTTGTCTTTGGACTTTTAGGTTATTTCCATGTCTTGGCTGTCGTGAAGCATGCTACTGTGAACATAGGGGTGTGTGTATCTTTTTGAATTATAGCTTTGTCTGGATATATGCCCAGGAGTGGAATTGCTAGATAATATGGTAATTCTGGTTTTAGTTTTCTGAGGAACATCCATAATGTTTTTCACTGTGGCTGTACCCACTTACATCCCCACCAACATTGTAGGAGTGTTCTCTTTTCTCCACATCCTTTCCAGCATTTGTTATTTGTTGACTTTTTAATGATGGCCATTCTGACTGGTGTAGTTTTGATTTGTGTTTCTTTAATAATCAGTGATGTTGAACATCTTGTTTGTTGTTGTGTCTCATCTTTATTTATTTCTTTGGTTTTGGCTGCACTGGGCCTTTATTACCGTGTGTGGGCTCTCTCCACTGTGTGTGGAGAATGGAGGCTGCTTTAGTTGCAGCGCACCGGCTTCTTATGCGGTGGCTTCTCTTATTGCATAGCACTGGCTCTGTGGCGCACAGGCTTCAGTAGTTGTGGCACATAGGCTTATAGTTAAGGCATGTGGCGTCTTCCCAGATCGGGGATAGAACCAGTGTCCCCTGCATTGCAAGGCAGATTCATAACCACTGTACTAGCAGGGAAGCCCCAGTGTTGAACATCTTTTCATTTGCCTATTGGCTATCTGTGTATCATCTTTCATTCTGAAGGAATCTGTTGGCCTTCTTCAGCCTTAGACTTTTCTTTGAGACTTACTGCTCTAATCAGCTAGTCTCAACCTTTTGGTTCCAGGATTCTTTTTTCTCTTAAAAATTATTGAGACCCCAAAGAGTTTTTAATTATATGAGCTGTGTTTAATGATCTTGTGTTAGAAATTAAAACCAAGCAATTAAAAATATTTATTTTCAAATTCATCTAAAAATAGCAATAATAAACCCATTACATTACCCATTAACAAATGTATTTTTATAAAAATAGTTATTTTCCAAAATAAATGTTAGTGAGAAGTATGGTATTGGTTGCAAATCTTATTCAGTGTCTGATGGCTGGATTCTCATGCTTGCTTCTGCATTCAGTCTGTTGTGGTGTCATACCATGGAGCTTCTGGACAGCTCCACCATGCCTCCCAAGAGAGTGAGAATTCAGAGCAATTAAAATATTTCTGACCTCACAGTTTCCCCTATGAAACAGGGAATCTTTGGACCATATTTTGAGAACAGACCAATATAACCAGCACTCCATCTAGGTGCATTCTTTGTTTTGAAAGAGTACTCAATGTATTACTTTCCTAGAAAACATGACTAATTTTAGAGCAAAGTTTATAAGTGAGGGGATTTTGTATAAAACTCCTTTTGACATGGTGGAGCTTTTTTATGCATTTGTTTTTTAAGAAACTTGGAAAAGCCCTAGTTTCATTTAGGTAGTCTTTTAGACAGGGAACTGAGACATTTTAACAAATCTTTCCAGGCTTATGTGGTTTTCTCTGTGCAAAGCAGTATGTTTCAGTCAGTAAAGCCTGAGTTTCTTACCCTCTTCCTCTTCGGTTTTCTTCCAGTTCTAGCTGAAGCTCTTTAAGAAAGTACTCCTTGACTGTCTCAGCTTCCCAAGATGTTACCTTTTCTCTGAATTCTTCTAGCACTTTTTGTTGGCCTTTGGATGCTCTCTTATATGTTGTATTATCCCTCTCTTGATTTTGTCCTTTTTGTTAGCTAGAGACTCTAGGACAAGGGACTTTATCTCATGTATTTTTTATGTCCTCAATATATGCTGGGTCTCAATTTTTTATGATAAATTAGATTTTTTAAATGCTTGATATAGCTGAAACACCTCCCTCACAGTATATTCACAATACTTTTCTTCTCTTTCCTAACACAAATGGTATTGTCTGGTCAAGACTGATAAGAAGGTATGGCTTTTCATTTGCTTGGATGTCATCAAATTGTATACTCTAATGTAATAATTACCTTTAAGTTAGAATTTTTGTTTTTTTGTNTGGGAATCTTATATCAAGTGCAGAAAAAATAAGAATAGGAGCATCTTGAATAATGTCATTAATAATTTAAATACAGTAGATTTTATTTATATTAATTTGAACATTTCATACAAAGATAGGCACAATAAAGGACAAAAATGGCAAGGACCTAACAGAAGCAGAAAAGGTGGCAAGAATACACAGAAGAACTGTATAAAACACTTAATGACCCAGTTAACCACGATAATGTGGTCACTCACCTAGACCCGTTCATCTTGGACTGTGAAGTCAAGTGGGTCTTAGGAAGCATTGTTATGAACAAAGCTAGTGGAGGTGTTGGAATTTCAGCTGAGCTATTTCAAATCCTAGAAGATGATGCTGTTAAAGTGCTGTGCTCAATATGCCAGCAAATTTGGAAAACTCAGCCATGGCCGCAGGACTGGAAAAAGTCAGTTTTCATTCCAATCCCAAAGAAAAGCAATGCCAAAGAATGTTCAGATTACCATACAAGTGCACTGATTTCACATGCCAGCAAAATCCTTCAAGCTAGGCTTCAGCAGTACATGAACTGAGAAATTCCATAGGTACATACTGGGTTTATAAAAGGCAGAGGAATAAGAGATCAAATTGTCAACATACCCTGAATCATATAAAAAGCAAGGGAATTCCAAACAAACATCTACTTCTGCTTCATTGACTATGCTAAAGCCTTTGACTGTGTGGGTCACAACAAATTGGAATATTCTTAAAGAGATGAAAATACCAGACTATCTTACTTGCCTCCTGCAAAAAGTGTATGCAGAACAAGAAGCAACAGTAAGAACATGGAACATCGTACTGGAATCAAGATTACTGGGAGAAATAACAACCTCAGATATGCAGATGATAACCACATTAATGGTAGAAAGTGAAGAGGAACTGAACTGCCTTTTGATGAAGATGAAAGAGGAGAGTGAAAAAGCTGGCTTAAAACTCAACATTCAAAAAACTTTAAGATCATGGTATCTGATCTTATCACTTCATGGCAAATAGATGGTGGAAATGTGGGAATAGTGTCAGATTTCATTTTCTTTGACTCCAGAATCACTGCAGATAGTAACTGCAGCCATGAAATTAAAAGATGTTTGCTCCTTGGAAGAATAGCTATGTCAATACTAGACAGGGTTTTAAAAAGCAGAGACATCACTTTGCTGACAAAGGTCTATCTAGTCAAAGCTATGGTTGGTTTTTCCAGGAGTCATGTATGGATGTGAGAGATGGACCATAAAGAAGGCTGATTGCCAAACAATTGATGCTTTTGAACTGTGGTGCTTGAGAAGACTCTTGCAAGTCCCTTACATCAAAGAGATCAAGTCAGTCAATCCTAAAGGAAGTCTACCCTGAATATTTGTTGAAAGGACGAATGCTGAAGCTGAAGGTCCGATACTTTAGCTACCTGATGCAGAGAGCTGACTCATTGGAAAAGACCCTGTTGCTGGAGAGCAGGAGGAGAAGGGGGCAACAGAGGATGAAGTGGTTGGATGGTATCATTGACTCAATGGGCATGAGTTTGAGCAAACTCAAGGAGTTAGTGATGGACAGAGAAGCCTGGTGTGCTTCATGGAGTCACAGAGAGTCAGACATGACTTAGCGACTGAACAATAACAAACTTACATTCTAAACAAATGTATTTAAAATTTTGTATCTCATACATTGTTACTAGATGTTCATAGGACATTTAGAAAAACTGGTAAAAAGATAAACGTTACTAAATTTCAAAAAGTAGAATTTTTTTGTGATTCAGTTATATATGTATACATATTAATTTTGAAATTGTTTTCCATTATAGATTATTACAAGATATTGACTGTACCTTGCAACACAGTCAGTAATCCCTGTGCTATACAGTAAACCTTTGTTGCATATCTTTTTTTTTTAATTAGAAAGCTAGCATTCTATTCATGCTGAATCAAACAAGTAGAATCAAACTAAAGTCAAACAGACTAAATTTTTTAGTTAGGCAAAAATTCAGTTTTCTAAAATTTATATGTTATGCACATTATATATATGAATACAAGAGTTTTCTACTATGTTTGATAAAGGCTTGAGAAAGAAAAATTTAAAAAAAAAAACAGATGAAGAAATTGGAAAACATTAACTAAATGGGAGCACTGAATAAGAAATAGAAAAAGTGAAACAAACTAGATGAAAGTAAAATTTCCTCGTATGGTCCAGTTGTTTTTAAACATGGTTGCTCATTAGAAACATATCTGGAACTCTGGCGCAAAAAAATTCTATACCTGTGTATTTGTATTTTTCAAAAAATTCCAAATTAATTCTGATAATGCGTCCGGATTTTAAGAAGTGATTATAGGTTTTCCTATTAGATGGTAATTTTGGTAATACAGAATTCTATTATTTTTCTTTTGACCAATCATGATACAGTGGTATTAAATGAGAGATGGTTACATAATCACAATAGTGGGAGATGTTTATCAATTTTCACAATCAATAGCCAGACAAAAACGATAATTACAATTGTAAGTCATAATGGGGACATGATTAACCTAAGAACATAATTACATACAATTTAAGGGGTCAAGCAGAGTGATGTGGTAAATGGAAGTGCATACATGCACATGTTTTCGTCCACCCAGCCAGTCTGTCTTTTTGTTGGTGTATTTAAGCCATTTACATTTAAGATAATTATTGATTGTGTATGATCCTGTTACCATTTTCTTACTTGTTTTGGGTTTATTTTCTGTAGGTTGGTCTTTTCCTTCACTTGTTTCCTGCCTAGAAATCTTGCTTTAGCATTTGTTATAAAGCTGGTTTGGTGGTGCTGAATTCTCTTAACTTTTGCTTATCTGGAAAGCTTTTGATTTCTCCATGAAATCTGAAGGAGAGTCTTGCTGGGTAGAGTATTCTTTGTTGTAGGTTCTTCTTTTTCATCACTTTAAATATATCTTGCCATTTCCCTCTTGCACATAGAGTGTCTGTTGAGAAATCAACTTGATAGTCTGATGGTAGTTCCCTTGTATGTTACTTGTTTTTCCCTTCTTGCTTTTAATGTTTTATCTCTGTCTTTATTTAGTTTTTGTCAGTTTGATTACTGTGTGTCTTGGTGTGTTCTTCTTTGGGTTTATCCTGCCTAAGACTCTGTTTTCCTGGACTTGGTTGACTACTTCCTTTCCCATGTTAGGGAAGTTTTCAGCTACTGTCTCTTCAAATATTTTCTCAGTTTCTTTCTCTCTCTTCTCCTCCTGGGACCCTTATAATCCGAATATTGGTGCATTTAAATCCCAGGGATGGGGAAGCCTGGTGGGCTGCCGTCTCTGGGGTCGCACAGAGTTGGACATGACTGAAGCAACTTAGCAGCAGCAGCAGAGGTCTCTTAGGCTGTCTTCATTTCTTTCATTCTTTTTTCTATATTCTGTTCTGCAGCAGTGATTTCCACCATTCTGTCCTCCAGATCATTTGTCCGTTCTTCTGCCTCAGTTATTCTGCTATTGATTCCTTCTAATGTATTATCAGCCCTGGGATTTCTTTGGAAGGAATGATGCTAAAGCTGAAACTCCAGTACTTTGGCCACCTCATGCGAAGAGTTGACCCACTGGAAAAGACTCTGATGCTGGGAGGGGCTGGGGGCAGGAGGAGAAGGGGACAACAGAGGATGAGATGGCTGGATGGCATCACTGACTCGATGGATGTGAGTCTGAGTGAAGTCTGGGAGTTGGTGATGGACAGGGAGGCCTGGCGTGCTGCAATTCATGGGGTTGCAAAGAGTAGGACACAACTGAGCCACTGAACTGACTGAATGTATTATTCATCTCTGTTTGTTCTTTAGATCTTCTAGGTCTTTGGTAAACATTTCTTGCATCTTCTCAATCTTTGTCTCCATTCTTTTTCTGAGATCTGGAATCATCTTCACTATCACTCTGAATTCTTTTTCTGGAAGGTATCGTGTCTTGATTTAGTTGTTTTTCTGGGGTTTTATCTTGTCCCTTCATCTAGGACATAAATTTCTGCTTTTTCATGCTAATTAACTTCCTGTAATATGGTTTTTGTTTTAGTTGCTGGGGGACTGTGATTCTTCTTGCATCTTCTCTTTACCCTCTGATGGAACAGGCTAAGAGCCTTGTGTAAGCCTCCTGATGGAAGGGACTGGTGGCGAGGAAAAAGTGGCACTTGGTCTGGTGGGCAGGGCCTTGCTCAGTAAAGCTTTAGTCCAATTATCTGCTGATGGGAAGGGTTGCCTGGGGAGACCTTACAAATAGCTGTGAAAAGAACAGAAGCAAAAAGCAAAGGAGAAAAGGAAAGATATAAGCATCTGAATGCAGAGTTCCAAAGAATAGCAAGGAGAGATAAGAAAGCATTCCTCAGAGATCAATGCAAAGAAATAGAGGAAAACAACAGAATGGGGAAGACTAGAGGTCTCTTCAAGAAAATTAGAGATACCAAGGGAACATTTCATGCAAAGATGGGTCAATAAAGGACAGAAATGGTATGGACCTAACAGAAGCAGAAGATATTAAGAGGTGGCAAGAATACACAGAACTGTACAAAAATGATCTTCACGACCCAGGTATTCACGATGGTGTGATCACTCACCTAGAGCCAGACATCCTGGAATGTGAAGTCAAGTGGGCCTTAGAAAGCATCACTATGAACAAAGCTAGTGGAGGTGATGGAATTCCAGTTGAGCTATTTCAAATCCTAAAAGATGATGATGTGAAAGTGCTGCACTCAATATGCCAGCAAATTTGGAAAACTCAGCAGTGGCCACAGGACTGGAAAAGGTCAATTTTCATTCCAATGCCAAAGAAAGTGAAGTCGATCAGTTGTGTCCGACTCTTTGCCAGCCCATGGGCAGTAGCCTGCACCAGGCTCCTCTGTCCATGGGATTTTCTAGGCAAGAGTACTGGAGTGGGTTGTCATTTCCTTCTCCAGGGAATCTTCCTGACCCAGGGATCGAACCCAGGTCTCCCACATTGTAGACAGACACTTTACCATCTGAGCCACCAGGGAAGTCCAGTGCCAAAGAAAGGCAATCCCAAAGAATGCTCAAAATTCTCCAAGCCAGGCTTCAGCAATACTTGAACCATGAACTTCCAGATGTTCAAGCTGGTTTTAGAAAAGACAGAGGAACCAGAGATCAAATTGCCAACATCCGCTGGATCATGGAAAAATCAAGAGAGTTCCAGAAAAACATCNGGACTGATGCTAAAGCTGAAACTCCAGTATTTTGGCCACCTCATGGGAAGAGTTGACTCATTGGAAAAGACTCTGATGCTGGGAGGGATTGGGGGCAGGAGGAGAAGGGGACGACAGAGGATGAGATGGCTGGATGGCATCAACGACTCGATGGACATGAGTTTGAGTGAACTCTGGGAGTTGGTGATGGACAGGGAGGCCTGGCGTGCTGCAATTCATGGGGTCACAAAGAGTCGGACACGACTAAGCGACTAAACTGAACTGAACTGTACTGTGCTCCCTCCTTGGAAGCTTTTTGGCTTGAAGCGAGCCAGCCCTGGGTTTTATAGGCTCTATGGTAGGGTTTAGTGGTGAATTCCTAGAGGGTTTACGCCAAGGGGGACCTGCCAGTGCCACCGACACTGTAGTGAGGCCCTGTTGGCCTATGCTTCCTCAGGAGACCCTCCAACCCCAGCAGGTTGTTTTGGTTCAGTCTCCTGGGGGTCACAGCTCCTTTCCTCTAAGTCTGGTACACACAAGGTTCTGTTTGTGCCCTCCAAGACTGGAGTCTCTGTTTCTCCCAGTCCTGTGGAAGTCTTGTAATCAAATCCTGTTGGCCTTCAATCAGATTCCCTGGGGATTCCTAGCCCCTTTGTCGGATCCCCAGGTTGGGAAGCCTGATGTGGGGTTCAGAATCTTCACAACAGTGGGAGAACTTTTGTAGGTCACCCACCCAGTGGCTGTGGCATTTGATTTTATCATGATTGCGCCTCTCCTACCATCTCGCTGCAGCAGCTTCTTTGTCTTTGGACATGGGGTATCTTTTGGTAGGTTCCAGCATCCTCCTGTCTATGCTTGTTCCATAACTAGTTGCAATTTTGGTGCTCTTGCAGGAGGAGATCTAAGTGCACGTTCTTCTACTCTGCCATCTTGAACTGGAAGCTCAGTTGCCATTGTTATTAATATCTCTAATATTTTCCTGCTTACAGGCTGTTTAAAAGCTTAGTATATTAAAAATAAGTGTATATTAAAAGTTTACTTAAGGGAGTTCCCTGGTGATTTCAGTGGCTAAGACTCTGAGCTCCCAGTGCAGGGGGCTCAGGTTTGATCCCTGGTCAGGGAACTAGATCCCACATGCCGCAACTAAAGATTCCATATGCTGCAACTAAGACCTGGCACAGCCACGTAAATAAATAATTTTTTTGTTTACTTTAGGTGTGACAATTAAAAAGAATTTATAGTGCCCCTGGATTGTTGAATATCCTGAAATTCTTGACTAAATCCTCCGGTTAAGAGATCTGATGTTTTATTGTGTTTACATAAACATTTTAACACAATTCTGCTATTAATTTTCCAGCTGTGGATTTCTTCAATCAGATCAACATGTTATATGGAACTATCACAGAATTCTGCACTGAAGCAAGCTGTCCAGTCATGTCTGCAGGTCCAAGGTACTTACACTGGCTATTATATAGGTCTTTGAATTGCTAAATAAAGCTAATCACCAATTGATATAAATTAAATAGTTAAGACTTGTTGTTTTTCTTGCCTGTTCGCTTTTGAAAACAAAAGCTTACCTTTAGCCTTTTAGTTATTAAATACTTTGGTATGTGTTTCCCAGTGTTTTGATTTTTTTATAATTGCATTGTAGTAAGTATAAATGTTCAGTAGGATCGAAAGTAAAGAAATTTAGGTTTATCTTGCTTTTCCTAAAGTTATTTTTTCAATTTTGTTAAGTTTATGGTTTTGTTTCTATTTTTTAAATTAATTTCTTAGAATTTTTGGTTGACCCTTTAATATTGGTATTAATTACTTCCAAATTGTGCTGCTTTAGTTACCTGGCTTAAAGATGCTAGATTAAAATTTTTTTTTTTTTTGTCATTCCCTTCTTTTTTTTTTTTTAAATTTTTTTTTTTTTTTTACATGTTTCAATGCCATTCTCCCATCACATCCCACCCTCTCCCTCTCTCTCTCCCCCAGAGTCCAAAAGTTCACTCTATAGATCTGAGTCTCTTTTGTTGTCTGTAATACATTTCTAGAAATATTGACAAAGAGGTAGAACCCTATATCACCCACAAGATTAAGATGTTATAGAATTAACGTTTTAGTATTCTTCCAGTCTTTTTTCCTATAACAATTGATTGCTTTTATGTGATGATAGATGGTATTAAGATATTTACCTCTTGGGAAAAAATAGTCCTTTCTGAATTTGCTGTCATTTTTATGTAAAGGTGAAAAAGGTCCCCAGTGAATTTGAGTTACATTATTTTAGGAGAGATGTTTTTTATTTTGTGAAGTGTGGTTCTAGTCCCTAAATTTCCTGTCTTTGGCTTAAATGATTAGTAAAGTGAAGTTTTATTATTAGTCATTCTAGCTTAGCAAAGGTGAGGTAGAAAAAGATGCATGCATAAGATTTATTCTTTAGAACCCTTTCAGAAAAACAGGGTTTTGTAATCTTGGCTCTATTGATAATTACTTAATGGCCAACAAGCTCAGAATATGGAGGATCTATCAGCACCTTACCCACTCCTCAGCACCCTCTGTCTAACTGACAGGAACTCAGTTCCTTGGCCTCTCTCAGGGCTATGTTGTAAAACAAATTCCAGCACAACCAGCTGACATACTTTTTTTCTTTTCCATTTATTACCATCATATTTCAGAATATTGGGTAAGTTGAGTCGGCCCTCCATATCTGTTCTCCCTCTGCATCTATGGATTCAACCAACTGTGGATCGTAGTATTTACTATTGAAAAATATCTGTGTATAAGTGGACCTGTGTGGTTCAAACCCATGTTGGTTAAGGGTCAGCTGTCTTTCTGTAGGGAACTCCCAAGTAATCTTCAGTAGAACTTTGGTTAATTTACTAAAATTATATGTGTGTGTATGTGTGCATGAACACACTTAACAACATAGACCAACTGTGAACCTACTATGATTATAAGTTGCAACATGTTTTTTAAAACTTTATTACTAAAACATTTTTCTCTCCAGATATGAATATCATTGGGCAGATGGTACTAATATTAAAAAGCCAATCAAATGTTCTGCACCAAAATACATTGACTATTTGATGACTTGGGTTCAGGATCAACTTGATGATGAAACTCTTTTTCCTTCTAAAATTGGTGAGTTAATGTTGTAGAACTAATATTCTTTTTAAATGATAAATGCGTTATGTTCTTTTTAATGCTCTATTAATATAATAAAATCTAATAAAGATTGCCAGATTTCTCTGCAAAAAGGTTGTAGATGTATACTCCTTCCAGCCATGTTTGTGTCTGCCTGTGTTTCTTCGTCAGTACTAGTTGCCTCTCAGTTTTTCTTTTCTAAAATGGGTAAATAAATTTCTAGTATAATGTTCATTTTACAAAATATTGAAAAGATTGAGCATTTTTTGGTTTATTGATCATTGTTTTCTGTTTATATCCTTTTTCTGTTTCTTTACGTTAAGGATATATTAGATCTTTGTTGTGCATGTTGTATTTTTCTTTAGGTTGCCTTATTGACTTATTTTTTTTTTGTTTATGAGGGTTTTTCAGCTATGTATGTCATTTTGACATATTAATCTTTGCCTTTATGATGATTGGATTTTAGTACAATGATCAGAAGGGACTTTCCTACTTAAAGATCATAAAATATTTGTCAATGCTTTTATTTAGTACTTTTGTGGTTTTGTTTTTAAATTTTTGTTCTGTCAGGAATTTTTTCCCAATTATAAATGCTAGTCAGTTTGTCCGGTACCATTTATCAAATACATGTGTCTTTTATCCCCTGATTTTCATGTGTGTACAGCAAATTGACAGAGTTTTGGAGTCTTTAAATGTCTTTATTCTTATAGAAATTCCACACTGTTATTAACTACCATGGCCATGTATCTTTGAACATCTTATAGGGCTAGTCTTTCTTCCTTGCTCTTCTTTTTCAGAATACTCACGGCTATTCTGGAAAGTTTGTTCTTCCAAAGAATTTATAAACATTTTGTCAAGGTAAAAAGAAGACCTGTGAGATTTTTATTAAGATTTCATTCAGTTTGTAAATTAATGTAGGGATTCTTGTTCTCTTGACAATACTGAGTCTTTCTATCCAAAAACAGTCTTTTAATTATTTCTTATTCCCTCTTGGAAAAATTCTGTATTTTACTTTAGTCCTTCACATTTCTTAAGTTTATTCTTAGGCACTTAATGTTTTTATTGACAATCTGGTTTCTAAATGATTATTGTTTAGTATATAGGAAAGCTATTTATGTATCTATGAATTTTATAATTGACCATCAGTTTCTGACTATTTCTTTTGGATTGGTTTTCTTGAGTTTTTAAAGTTTATAGTCACATCAGACTAAGATAACACTAATTTCATCTATTCTTCTCTGATAAATATACTGCTTGTGTGCTCTTAACTAATTGCAGTAACTAGTACTTTCAGAGCAGTGCTGAGTAAAGGTGATGAAGGCAAACGTTCTTTACTTTCATGTGAGTGCTTCTAGTCTTTCAGCATTAAGCAGGAATCTTACTTTTGGTTAGAGGTTTGTGAATTTTTAAAAATCAAATTGATTGTAGGGTTTTATCAGATGCTCTTCTATTTTCTGTTGTTGATCGTAAGGTTTTCTCTACTTGTTTTCAATGTTCCGCTGCAAGAGTTTTTTTTTTTTATTTCTGGATATTTCGATTAAGATTTTGGCATTGATATTCATAGATGTGATTGGTCCCTGTCATTTTCAGTATAGGGTATCTAATGAACAACATGTTGTTAGATTCTGTCATGTCTGTTTGGGTTGCTATAACAAAAAGTACCAGAGACTGGAGGTCTTATAAGCAATAGAGATGTGTTTCTTAACTTCTGAAGTCTGGAAGTCCAAGATCAGAGGCCAGCATGGTCAGGTTCTGTCATAGGTCCTATTCCTGGTTTACAGATAGCAAAAAAAACAGTCTTTTTGTTGTATCCTCACATGGCAGAGAGGGAAACCGTCTCTGTTTCTTCCTATAAGGGCACTAATTCTAGCCAAAGGGGCAGAGGCCTTATGGCCTTAATCACCCACAAAGGCCTCACCTCTTAATACCATTGTCTAGGGTGTTAGAATTTCAATATGATTTTGAAGGAGGCACAAAACCTGCAGTGTGGGAGACCTGGGTTTGATCCCTGGGTTGGGAAGATCCCCTGGATTAGGGCATGGCAATCCACTCCAGTATTCTTGTCTGGAAACTCCCCATGGACTGAGGAGCCTGGTGGGCTGCAGTCCAGGGAGCTACAAAGAGTTGGACACACCTGAGCAACAAAGTGTGTGCACGTGCATGCACACACACGCATTCAGAACATAGCAGATTCCTTTTTGAAATCTAATCGGAGGCCCTTAGGAGAAAAATTTATGTCATGTTTTTAGATTTGGTCTGTTTGCTGTTGGTCAATTTTTCTATTGTATTAAGCCTTTTGTTTCCTTTCTCATAGATCCTTTTATTGTGTATTGGCTGTGCTTGAATGTTAAATTCAGCTTGGAAAGTGCTTAGATTAAAATAAATCACTTGTATTTATTGAGAAGGGAATGGCACCCCACTCCAGTACTCTTGCCTGGAAAATCCCTTGGATGGAGGAGCCTGGAAGGCTGCAGTCCATGGGGTCTCTGAAGGTTGGACCTGACTGAGCGACTTCACTTTCACTTTTCACTTTCATGCATTGGAGAAGGAAATGGCAACCCACTCCAGTGTTCTTGCCTGGAGAATCCCAGGGACGGGGGAGCCTGGTAGGCTGCCGTCTATGGGGTCTCACAGGACTGAAGCAACTTAGCAGCTTAGCAGCCCTCTTATGGAGGTAAAGAATACTTTTGTCATTATTCTCTTTCTTCAGCTTCCCAATTCTTCAATATTTTATCCTAATGTTCTGGAATTATTTCCCCCTTCATTAGACTATAACCCAGATCTTAACTTATGCCATTATTTATTGTTTTAGACAAAACTTGATTGTTACTCATTTTTAAGCTAATATATCTAACTTATTAATATTCTTTTTAATAGCAAGGGGCCCATTTGCTAATTCTGAGAAAAAGGATTTGACTTAAAAATCCATCTTTTCAATACATGAATATAAGACCAAGTCCAGAAAAACATGTCCATACTTCTCAGAATAGTGTGTGAAAAGGCAAGTTGTTACAAAGACTGGGGATGGGGGGTGGAGGAACACATATGCATACATCAGCTGTAAGCAAAATACACTAAATTTCAAACTACTAAGGACTGGTGGAGAAGTCAAGAATACAGAATGCAGGGAAGGAGAAAGTGTTTTAACTTTTGTTTTCTGAAAAATTAGAGAAAGGGACATGTTCCAGAGCAGTATAGTGTTATTAGGCCAACTATTCTAGGTTATTTGGGAAGCAGTAACCTTCTTGTGTGTTTGTCAACTGTACTCTGTGCCTGTTGTATTGTCTTCTGTGTCTGTTTCCTAAGAATCATTGATCTTGTCAACCAAAATTCTCAGGAATGCAGCCAGTCAGATCCCCACCTGTACTGCTTGGAGAGAGATGACTACAATCTCTCCCAGTTCTTTTATGAGGAGATATTTATTTTCTTTGAAAAATAGGGAGGTGCCATTCTTCCCTTTTATTGAAGGTATTACTCCTCTTCTTATACTACAGGAAAATGGACATAGCACTTTACAAAATTAAATATAAAGTTGGGGACTCCTGGTCTAAGAAGGAAGACTAGATTTCAGAGTACTTCAGAAGATAAACTATTTTTTATTTGTAGACAGTAGATAATAATGACTCAAGGTGTGCCTTTTTCTTTTGCTTGGGAAATTTTCCAGTCCTGGTTGAGAGTGTGTGTGTGTGTGTGTGTGTGTGTGTAAAAAATCTTTTTGGAGTTATAAATTGCCAAAAGTAAAAATTTTCTATTTATAGTCTAAACTGTAAATAGAACTTCCTGGGAGTTCCCTGGCAGTCCAGTGGTTAAAACACGCTTCCAATGCAGGGGCTTCGAGTTCGATCCCTGACTGGGGAGCTAAGATTCCCAACAGGCTGTATGACAGGGCCAAAAAAAAACAAGAAACAAACAAACTTGTTGCCGTTAATTTTAGGGAGAAATTCCCCAGTGTTAAACAAGTAAAATTCAACTTTGATTTAGCGTCATCTTCCATAACTTGTCACTTGTGCCTGCTGTTCTAAGGCAGTCAGCGAAAGTGTGGTATGAGGATACCTCACATACTTAGGTTTGGGTGGTTTTTTTCCCTTGCATTTATATATATATATATATCCATATATATATATGGATAGAAGCTTGTATTTGTGAATTTGTTTATTAGAGATCTTCATGGCATTGTCTAAATTTTTCTGCTATTTATTTTCCTCTTACTGATAAAGACTGATTGAGACATATATATATTACAGGTGTCCCATTTCCTAAAAACTTTATGTCTGTGGCAAAGACCATTCTAAAGCGTCTGTTCAGGGTTTATGCCCATATTTATCACCAGCACTTTGATTCTGTAATGCAGCTGCAGGAGGAAGCCCACCTCAACACCTCCTTTAAGCACTTTATTTTCTTCGTTCAGGTAAGTTGAATTGCATTGAATTTGGTGTGTCCTTTGACATGGACGTATTTGAATTGGTAATTAATGAAGAGTATTTATAATGTCTTATTTATAGATATAGAGGTAAGCATGCAGAGTTCTTCTGTTTTATTCCCTTTTTCTTGTTTATTTCTTTGATGTACATAACAGAATAGAAGGCATCACCCCCATTTGGGGCCTTTTGCCTCTGGAGAGACCTGCCCCTGGTCTCTGATTGGAACATGACACAAAGCACCAAACACCCAGGGAAGCTTATCAACACCCTCATGTCCCATTGCCGCTGCTGAATAAAGGGATGCCATGGGGAAAACATCTAGGGTTGTGTCGTTTCGTGAGATGTCTATCCCTGGAGGAGAAACTTTTGGAAGAACTCGTTAGCTACTATCTTGAGTTAAGTTTCCAGAAGTCTACTTCAGGCTGAATCTTACAAAGTTAGCAGCTAGAAACGTCACAAAGAACCACCCCCTTCAGAGGTGTGGCCTATTTCCTTATGGGCCCTTAGTTGGAATTAGAACTTTTTAAAGTAAAAATAATTCACATTGTTTGAAAAAAATGATCAAAGAATAGGGACTCCTTAGCCTAACTTTAGAAATACATAATTCTTTATGCAAATATATCTCTCTATAGATATTTTGATGGGAAAATCAGTAGCTTTTAGAGTAGATATTATATATCCAATTCTGTGTACCACACAGAGGAGAATGTACTGTGGTTTCTTTTTTGTCTTTCTTAGAGATTGTTGCCTGTCATAGATAGTATGTAGATGTAGGTATGGAGGCCACTATCAAGTCCCTTGTATTTTAAAATAGGGAGTAAAAATGATCCTATTTTAAAATATTCATAGAGATTATTTCATCATTCTTTTGGATTTCAGAAAGCTAGAGTTGGGAATCCTTTCTCTGAATGACATAGAGTTTTAATTTTAGATCTGTTTTTTAATCTTATTTTTCTTCTTTTTTTAGGAGTTTAATCTGATTGATAGGCGTGAGTTGGCACCTCTTCAGGAATTAATTGAGAAGCTTGGATCAAAAGACAGATAAATTTTTCTTCTGGAACAGTTACCTTCTTGCTTCATCTACTGCTAGAGCTATCTCATTGCTTTCTGTTATAGACTAGTGATACAGACTGTAAGACAGGATAAAAAGACACCAATTGTCTGTGTCTACTGATAAAATTGTCCCAAAGGTAGGTTGGCCTAATACCTTCAGAGAGAAATTCAGGACATGGCTGATTTTGAGGCACTGTATGATCACTGCTGTTACTACCACAGAGTCATTTTTGGTTGTAGTATATGAGGACTAACTTGTAGTTTATTAGTTTACTTGTTCATTTACTGAAGAAGATGACTGAAGTCTGATTCAGGTAACAGCATGATGGATATAAAAAATTTCTACCAATAATTTGTTAACAAGCTTCCAGAACAAATTTCCTAATAATGCAATCAGATCAGTTTTATTCTGCTTTTATTTTACAAATAGAAGAGGCATTTTGAAATTTTCTTTAGATTAAAAACATTTGTGTCACTTTGGATAACCTTTTAGTTTGAAGTTTGTATACTCGTGTTTTTATAGAATTTTATACATGTATTTTTTTTTCAAAATCCATGATTGCAGTTTAAATCATCATAAGACATGGTATGGGAGCAACCAGAGTTATTTCTAAAATGACTTTATTTTTTAATCTTTATTTGGGATTTTATTCACAGCCTATCTAGATTTTTAGTGTGTATCAAATAATTTTTTTAAGGCATCTAAGAATAAATTGTCTTGCAGATTTTTATTTTGAAAAGCTTCATTCAGATTAATTTTAATATGTAGGTTTTGGCTGAGAAAAGGAAGGCTTCCAAAAAGATTATAACAAATTTGGGTCTCAAAAACCATTATTTTCATTCATGTTTTTGGTTTCAGAGGCCTTGAAATTTGGATAGGAGAATAGAAGAAAGTACTCAACAGTACTTGATTATTTTGTTTTGAGTTTTCCTTAAAATAGAAACTACTTCTATGTATTTTTATTGTGTCTTGAGACTTAGTTAAGAGTAGTATAGAAATGCATGAACTTTATCCCAATAAGGTTAAAACATAAGGAAAACCATAATAAAAAACCTTAAAGGTATGCACATTTTATAACCCAGCTAAAAGTTTGGTGTGCTACATGTTCTTTAATGTGTGTTTGTGTGTGTGTGTCGGGGGTAGGGGGGTATATGTTTAAAGGACACAAAAATGGGATAAGTAAAAAAACTTCATTCTGTTAATAGTCAAAGGATGGATTGGCGTTTTATTTGTTTTAATGGTTTTTGTATCAAAACTTGAAATTATTCTGTTGGGGTAAAAAGAATCTCCTTTAGTGAAGAAAAGATCTAATTTTCATTAGATTTTTCAGATCTAGACTGTTTGAAGTGTTTGAGGCACACATATTACTAAACATTTGCCAGACTGGCAACACTTGAAGTTCATCAACATTTGTTTCAGAGCTATGATTTTTGCAAAGTACTCACCATGTTCCTTGATACCTTTGGTTAAAGTTAAATTTGAAGGTTTTTTTTATTATTTATTTTTATTATTCTACTAGATTGTAAAGAAAAAATGACTTAGAAACTCCCATTTTTGTAATAACTCAATTTCAGTAAGTTCTTAAATATATATATAATTTTAAAGGAAACAAAACATTTTATCTGATTTAAGGCTGAAACCATACATCATTGTTTTGGGAAATAGTGGGAAAATCTCTTATTGAAAAAAGTCCTCTATGAAACATTCCATAATCATTTTAAGATTATCCAAAGAACCATCAGGCATTCTGTATGTTGATGCTGATCATTTCCAAACAAGGTTTTTAGAATGTTAGGATGTTACTGCCTCTTGACTTTGAACATTGTTGGCTTTAATTAAGTCTGCTAGGAATGAAATATTTCTCAAGTAAGATTGTATTTTTATCATTTCTAATATTTCAAGTATCAGATAAAAGTGTTCTTACTTTCCTTCATTTATTTTCATTGGTAGAAATCATCCCTCTCTGCATGACTTAGAGCCCTAAAACTAAGTAACTAAAGTAATAGTAGTAGAGACAGCTTAATAATGGGACATAAATTTAAAAATTTGTTGGTAATTAAGAATTCGGGTAATTCAAAATGTCCCTTTTTTAAAAAATACAAAAGCAATACCAAAAAAAAAGCATTCCCAGTTAATCTGGCTTAACCAACAGTGCAACCAAACATTAGTGTTAACATTATTTATTTATATCCAAGGCCAGGGAGTAAACAGGAGAGATGGAGCAAAGGGCAGAGAACATGGAGAAGATAGCACCCTCTTGGCTTGGCTAGAAGGCCAGCCTTTGATTAAAGTTGGAAGGAGTCAGTCAGTCTTTGACTCCTCAATCTTGATTTATCTCCTTGTGTAACACTCACTCCCCTGGCTCCTCCTAATCAGAAGTCCTTTCTCAGTGTCTCATCACTGCTTTTCACACCCGACTAAAATCATGGGTTGGATAGTACTTCCTGAATTATGCAGTTAGTCCTATGGTGCTTTAATTTCCAGGCCTTAAAATAAAAACTTTTGGACAATGATGTGCAGATTTTTGTTTAAATAGTAAAACTTCCTTGTACTATAGTTTTTGTATTGACAACCAAATGGCTCCTTTATTCTTTGCCAAAACTGTGAAAAAAGTGGTTTTTAGTAGGCTGCCAGTTAACAAAGTATTTCCTTTCATCTTAAGACCTGTAGATCCTTAGCTCATGTAGCTGCCTACTTGAGAAATGCACATCTGTATTCATCATGACATTGATAACGGCAAAAGGAAAGTTTTTCTAGTAGAGCAGAGGCGAGAGGAGCAGTCCTGGTGGTGATGTTAATTTTTCAAATATTTTTGAGATTTCATGATTATGCTGTTTGGCCCACTCTCTGAGCAGTGAGGTCACATTAGAAGTGGAGAATCTTCTGAACATTACATCATTACCTCATACGCATAAACAAACCAGTCCCAAAGAGTGTAAGTCCTAGAAATTTGTCTCTAAGCAGCTTTAGTCATGCTGCTGGTGTCACCTTTACCTGATCATAGGAGTCTGTCTCTGCTTTCTGTAGAATTCTGCCCTGAAAATACTGGCTGGGACACCAAACTAAGCAGCTTCAACAGAGACATTATTTCCTCTTAATACTAGTTCAGTGACTGGTTCAGGATTTGGTTTTTAACTAGTGTACAATTCTGGCAAAGAGGGAAAATAGTAGCTCCTCGGTCTTCCTGTGCTTTTGCATTAGATTTTGATATTTCAGATTGTAATGGGCTTTGGGGGATGATATTATCTGTGGTAGCAGTAAGTTTACTGAAGCAACTGCGTTGAAATTCACTTGGGTTTTCTCTCATCAGATTCTGTTTCAAACAAGTATTCTGTAAATCCAAATGGATTACCAGTGTGCTATAGATTTATTATAGGACAACATTCTATGTTTGGTCTACATTGAAAATAACTTGCTTAAGTTAGTCTTGGTTATCTAAAGTATTTTTAAATGTTCTTTACATGAAAATTTTGTATTTTTAAACCTTTAGGGGCTTTATCTATTTTTCTAAGTCGGTTAACTGTACTTTTTAAAAAAAGTGTTTTGTATCTACTTTTGTAACTTCATCAGAATAAAATATATTGAAAGAAAGAAAGGACTGATGAAAGTATGTCTCAACACATTTTTTCTATTTAACTGTGAAACTTGAGAATTTTGCAGGGTCTGTGGAAGGTTATCTTGGCTTATCATTTAGGAGTGAAAATGTTTTCTTAACTCTTAGAAGAAAGGAAAGTTCCTAAGTGAACTAAATGTATTATAATACCAGGGCCCCACCCCCAAGAAACAAACTGTGCCTTGGGATGCAGTGGCTAAAACCCATCCCAGACAAAAAATAAGTTGTCTCCTTACCACACTGGACAAGCTCTTGACCTCTTTTATACATTGCTGATTATGAGATTGAGAAAAGGGAAGAGGAAAGACTAGACTCATTAATTTTCTGACCTTGAAAGGAGTACTCAGCATATGTGTAAGATACTCCCCCACACCCTAAACAGCCATTTTTCATTATAGGAGAAATACTGGTTATTTTTAGAGGTTCAAATTACAGATGCCTAATTTTAGGTCTATTTAATATAGCATTGCTAAAATTGTTTTGACCTTTTTTGAGTGGAGTTAATGAAAATGAATGTGGCTAAATAATATGGCTTAACTCTCATTTTATATAGAGGTATGGGTAAACTTGTAATCAAAATTTGAACTTTCTTTTTTGATGGTTATATTTCTATAGGCTTGAAACCTATTGCTAAAGTGTTGAGTTTGTAAAAGTGCCTAGTGGTTAAGTTTGAAAGCATTTTAAACTTCATGAGTGAGTAGAAGAACTCAAATAATATTTGGGAAGGCCAGAGTCTGACTTTGAAGCCACAGAGCCAGAAACTGTCCAAACCACGCCTTGGATGTTTTCTAGCAAATACCCCAATGCTGTTGGGGTAGATTTGGACCCTATAGCTTACCTTCTTGTTACGAGCCACTAGATGTTAGTGAATCGTGGAAGTGAAGTCGCTCAGTCGTGTCTGACTCTTTGCGACCCCATGGACTGTAGCCTACCAGGCTCCTCCCTCCATGGGATTCTCCAGGCAAGAGTACTGGAGTGGGTTGCCAGTGAACCTTAACTCCTCCCCAAAGCTGGTCAAGCATCTGCCTTGACCAGAATAAAGGACTTTACTTAGTACCGCCTCCTATTTTGGTCTCTTCCTAATCAACTTGAAATGATTGGTTCTCTTTGGCAGACCCTAGGTCACATAGCTCTCTCCCGGCTGCATGTGGGGCTAGGAAAAATTTCTGGATTTTAACTTGTGGTGCAGAGTTCATAGCAAACCGTTTGAAAAATCCTGAATAGTATAAAAGCTTGGACAGTCTGCTGTTCAGTGAACTTATTGTTCCTGTTCTGTGAAAAGATGAAGAGTTTTCACTCTAATGTAAGTATCTGAGTGCACTGTTTAGTTCAGCTGACATTTTTTTGTAGCAGATTTGCTAGTTGAAGGAAGTAGATTATTGATTCACAGATAAGGCCAAGCTCCTTATCTGTGGCTGACCAGCATTTTGAATATCACTTCCTTAGAGGAACTTAACTTACCTGGTTTGTTTTTTTTTTTTTTTTTTTTGGAGCAGGGAGGAGGGGGAATACTTTGAACAGTTTTATTGCATTTAATCCTTACAGTGACCTATTGAGGGAGTGGCAGTTGAAATGTACATTAGGGATTTTCAGTGTTTTGTAGAACATGTCACAAAAGCTCAGACTTCGACTACATAGCAGGTGGGTCTTGTTCTCTTGGCTGCATTTGTAAAAGTTCTGTATGCTCAAGAGTGCTAGGAGGCTCTATAACATAAAATGACTGCAATTAAGAAATCATGCAAATGA
Organism: Redunca redunca; assembly: GCA_006410935.1. Lineage (NCBI taxonomy): Eukaryota > Metazoa > Chordata > Mammalia > Artiodactyla > Bovidae > Redunca > Redunca redunca. The sequence continues at coordinate 147,465 of SJYQ01002647.1, read as the reverse complement.
GTTAAGGAAAAAGTGAAAGCCCGAGACAGATTGTTTTGTTTTGAAAATCCTTTTCTAAAAAGGTTCAAATTCACCCACTGTCAATCAGTGCCTGCTCTTTTTGTCCTGTGTCATGCTGGGCCTTTGACATAGGTTAATAAAGCAAGATCCTGTCATGGAGTTTATGGACCAGTGGATAAAAAAGACATTGGGTTGCCCAAAATGTTCCTTTGGTTCTGAAGTCAAAATACACATTTTTCATTTCTACCAAGAACTTTACTGTAGAATGTAGTCACCATTTTGTTCCACTTCCTTTTGCCATTTTTCAGGCAACTTCATGATTCCATCTCTGAAAACTTTCTTATCTTTTTGAGCGAAGAACTATGCCAGCTTCCTTTTACAGTCTTCCAGGGAATTGAAATTTTCTCCCATTCAGAGAATTTAGTAAAGACTGAAATACATGAAAATCTGAAGGTACAATATGGTGAATATGGCAGATGAATCAACTTCCCGGCCAGTCTGTAACAGTTTTTACCTGGTTATCAAGGAAACCTGGAAGATTGAGTTTTCTGTTGACTAAAATTCCAGTTGGTCTAATTGGAAGCAGTACTTTTGGAAATTAATCATTTGGATTTCCAGAAACTGCTAATAATAGAGGACTCCCAAGAAGGTGGTTTTTTGTTTGTTTGTTTTGCTTATGTGGAACCCAAACATCAAAGTGATTAACCAAGCTCATGCAAATGATTTTCAATGATTGATTTGGTATTTTGATTGATTTGGTATTTTGAGTATGTCAACCATGTCCCTCATGGTGTAACATTATTCTCAATTGATGTCTTGATTTGATCACTGTCAACTTCAACTAGTCTACCCAACTGGAGTATCGTCCAGGGAGAAATCTCCAGCACAAAACCTGACAAACCACGTTCAATATTAAAATAGCTATGCAAAAATTCACCAATTTTGATAGTTTTTTTTTTTTTAATGCATGCTACAGCTGTCACAGTCTAACAAAACTGTTTTGAATGAAGTTAAAGACAACTTCATGGGTTACATCCTTGTTGTGCCAAAGGGGCTTGCATAACTCAATGAAGCTATGAGCCATGCTGTGCAGGACCACCCAAGATGGATGGGTCATAGTGGAGAGTTATGACAAAACATGGTCAACTGGAGGAGGGAATGGCAAACCACTCCAGTATTCTTGGCAGGAGAACCATGAAAAGGCAAAAAGATATGACACCGGAAGATTAGCCCCAGGTCAGAAAGTGTCTGATATGCTACTGGAGAAGAGCAGAGGACAGTTACTAATAGCTCCACAAAGAATGAAACCACTGGTCCAAGGGGGAAATGACTCAGTTGTGGGTGTGGCTGGTGGTGAATGTAGAATCTGATAATGTAACAAACAGTATTGCATAGGAACCTGGAATGTTAGGTCTGTTGGACGTGGTCAAGCAGGAGACAGCAAGAGTGGATGTCAACATCTTAGGAATCAGTGAATGAAAATGGACGGGAATGGAAGAGTTTAAATCATGACAATTATATCTATTACTGTGGACAAGAATCCCTTAGAAGAAATGTAGTAACCCTCCTAGTCAAAGAGTCCAAAATGCAGTACTTGGATGCAATCACAAAAACAACAGAATGATCTAGGTTCATTTAATCCAAGTCTTTCCCAAACACTGATGCTGAAGAAACTTAAATTTACCAGTTCTATGAAGACCTACAAGACCTAGAAATAACGCCCAAAAAAAAGATGTCCTTCTATCATAGGGTATTGGACTGCAAAAGTAGGAAGTCAGGAGATACCTGGAGTAACAGACAATTTTGGCCTTGGAGTACAAAATGAAGCAGGGCAAAGGCTAACAGTTTTGTCAAGAGAACACACTGGTCATAGCAAACACTCTTCCAACAACACAAGAGATGACTCTACACATGGACATTACCAGATGGTCAATACTGAAATCAGATTGATTATATTCTTTGCAGCCAAAGATGGAGAAGCTCTATACAGTCAACAAAAACAAGACTGGGAACTGACTGTGGCTCAGATCATGAACTGCTTATTGCCAAATTCAGACTTGAAGAAAGTAGGGAAAACCACTAGGCCGTTCAGGTATGACCTGAATCAAATCCCTTATGATTATGCAGTGGAAGTGACAAGTAGATTCAAGGGAGTAGATCTGGTAGACAGAGTGCCTGACAGGAGGCAGTGACCAAAACCATCCCCCCAAAAAAGAAACACAAGAAGGCAAAGTGGTTGTCTGAGGAGGCTTCACAAATAGTTGTGGAAAGAACAAAAGGAAAAAGCCAGGGAGAAAGGGAAAGATAGCCAAATGAATACAGTGTTTCAGAGGATAGCAAGGAGAGAGAAGAAGGCCTTCCTCAATGAAAAATGGAAAGAAGGAAACAATAGACTGGGAAAGACTAGAGATCTATTCAAGAAAATTGGAGATATCAAGGGAACATTTCTTGCAAGGATGGGCACAGTAAAAGACAGAAAGGGGAAGGACCTAACAGAAGTAGAGAGGCTTCCCTGGTGGCTCTGGCAGTACAGAATTCACCTGCAATGCAGGAGACTTGGGTTCGACCCCCGAATTGGGAAGATCCCCTGGAGGAGGGCATGGCAACCCACTCCAGTATTCTTGCCTGGAGAATCCCCAAGGACAGAGGGGCCTGGTGCACTACAGTCCATGGGGTCGCAGAGTTGGACATGACTGTAGCACAGCACAACAGAAGCAGAAGAGAGAAGAAGAGGTGGCAAGAATACACAGAAGAATATACAAAAAAGGTCTTAAGGACCTGAATAACCATGATGATGCAATGACTCACAGAGCCAGACATCGTGGAGTGTGAAATCAAAGAGGGCTTAGGAAGCTTTACTACAAAAAAGCTAGTGGAGGTGACAGAATTCCAGCTGAGCTATTTCAAATCCTAAAAGATGGTGCCGTTAACGTGCTGCACTCAATATGTCAGCAAATTTGGAAAATTCAACAGTGGCCACAGGACTGGAAAAGATCAGTTTTCACTCCATTCCCAGAGAAGGGTAATCCCAGAGAATGTTCAGATTATGGAAAAGTTGTACTCACTCCACATGCTTAACAAGATCATCCTCAAAATCCTTCAAGGTAGTCTTCAGCAGTATGTGAACCAAGAAATTCCAGATGTACAAGCTGGGTTTAGAAAATTGCCAACAGTTGTTGGATCATAGAGAAAGCAAGGAAATTCCAGCAAAACATCTGCTTCATTGACTACGCCAAAACCTTTGACTGTGTGAATCACAACAAACTGGAAAGTTCTTAAAGAGATGGGAGTACAGACCATCTTACCTGTCTCTGGAGAAACCTGTATGCAGGTCAAGAAGCAGCAATTAGAACCTTACGTGGAACAACTGACTGATTCAAAACTGGGAAAGGAGCACAAGTGTTTATACTGTCACCCTTTTTATTTAACTTATACCCAGAGTACATCATACAAAATGCCAGGCTGGATGAATCACAAACTGGAATCAAGATTGCCAAGAGAAATATCAGCAACCTCAGATACACAGATGATAGCACTCTAATGACAGAAAGTGAAGAGGAACTAATGAGCCTCTTGATGAAGTTGAGAGAGTAAAAAAGATGGCTTGAAACTCATTCAAAAAACTGAGATCATGGCATCTGTCCCATTACTTTATGGCAAATAGAAGGGGAAAAAGTGGAAGCGGTGGCAGATATTATTTTCTTGGGCTTCAAAATCATTGTGGACAGTGACTGCAGCCATGAAATTAAGACACTTGCTCCTTGGAAGGAAAGCTATGACAAACCTAGACAGTGTATTAAAAAACAAAGACATCACTTTGCCAACTAAGGTCCGTATAGTCATAACCATGGTTTTTCCAGTAGTCATGTATGGATGAAAGAAGGCTGATCGTGGAAGAATTGATGGGTTTGAATTGTGGTGCTGGAGAAGACTCTTGAGAGTCCCTTGGACAGAAAGGAGACCAAACCAGTCAACCCTAAAGGAAATTAATGCTGAATATTCATTCACTCAAAGGACTGATGCTGAAGCTAAAGCTCTAATACTTTGGCTACCTGAGGGAAGAGCTGACTCACTGGAAAAGACCCTGAGTCAGGTAGCTTCCTGGAGAAGACAAAACTGGAACTGCCTTAAAAGATGGGTGGTTGCAGCATAACAGAATTTTCCCACGGTTTGTATAGGGAAGTGAGGCAGTCCAGTATTAGTGAAGGATATGTTTCAATTGGACAGGTAGGTAGAGGTAAGTTGAATGAAAGGAGTTGGTTTTTTTGCTTGTAGGTGATGACTCTGAAGAATTTTAATTAAGCAAATAATGGACAATTTTCATTTCAGGTGGCTCCAACAGCAGTTCCAAAAACAGGGTAGGAGGAAGATACTAAAGCAGATAGTCCAAAAAAAACCACTCCCCAGGTGATCCAGGGGTTAAGAAATTGCTTTCTAATGTAGGCAACATAGGTTCAATCCCTTGTCAGGGAACTAAGATCCCAGTTGCCATGGGGCAGCTAAGCTACTGTGCCTGCATGCTGTGTAGCAAGAGAGGTCCGTAGGCTACAAGGAAGACCCAGCACAGCCGGGGCGGGGAAAAAAAGTGAGCCACTGTTAAGTTATGGGCTGAAGACTGTTGGAGCAGAAGTACTGATTTTCAGTAAAGGAAACAAGGAATTTTGCAAATGCAGTTCAGTGAATTTAACACTGGTCTCTTAGTTAAAAATAACTAAACCAATTAAAATTACTTTAGTGTTCAGTTCTGGCTCTGTTTCCAGTTGCACAATGTCAAACATGTGTCTCTTCTCAGCTCTCCTTTATTCTTTGCCTGCTTCATTTCAACTGTGGCACTACCCCCATGGTTACAAAGATGGTCCCCAAGAGTATGTCTTCTGCCAGTTTAGCAATCCAGGTGCAAATGATCCTTTATTTTCCTTAGTTCCCAAAAGTCTCTAGACCAATTTGATTGATCTGGCTCAGATCATGTGACCAACTAAGCCAATCCCTAAATCTGATCAACCTGCCTAGGTCACGGGATATGGTCTGCCTCATTGAGACCACCCTGTTTTGAGTAGTAAAGAGGTGATTCTCCACTATACTCTGGAAGAAATATCTTTGGCAATTTAGTTACATCTCTGAAGAAAAATTGAAAGTTTGTAAATTATCCCTAATCCCACCAACCCTAATTGTTAAAGAGTCAAGCAAAGAAAAAAAAAATGAGGCTACTAATAGTAATGCAAAGGAGAAACTGGGGCTTCCCAGCTGGCTCAGTAGTAAAGAATCTGCCTGCCAAATGCCAGAGCTGCGGGAGACATGGATTCAATCTCTGAGTCAGGGAGATCCCCTGGAGGAAGTAATAGCAACCCACTCCAGTATTCTTGCCTGGGAAATCCCATGGAGAGAGGAGCCCATGGGGTTGCAAAGAGTTGGATGCAACTGAGCATTAGCACTGATGAAATGAAAAATTATGAGGGTCAAAATAGTAAAAAGACAAAATTCAACAGTAAAATTTAAAAATCTAATTGGCTTTATTGACTCTTAATTCAGGCAGCATCTCATCTAGCCAGTAAAGGGGAGTTCCAAAGGGCTACAGAAATGAAAAGGCTTAAAAGGCAAGTAAAAAGGTTATTTCGGGCTTAGGCAACCTACCTACAGGAGACAAAAGGTTTTTCTGTGACAGATTATTTTATTGGTGCTGAACAGAATATGACTGATCAGAAGACAAGGCTTGAACTGACTTTAAAAGATGAGTTGGTTACCACATAAGCCATCTTGCACAGTTTGCATAGGGAGGTACACGCAGTCCAGTAATGATGAAGGCTATATTTCAGTTGAGAAGGCTAAGTGCCAAAGAATTGATGCTTTCAAATTTTGGTGCTGTAGAAGACTTGAGAGTCCCTTGGACAGCAAGGAAATCAAATTAGTCAATCCTAAAGGAAATAAACCCTGAATATTCATTGGAAGGACTGATGCTGAAGCTGAAGCTCTAAGTTTGGCCACTTGATGCAAAGAGCCAAGTCACTGGAAAAGACCCTGATGCTGGGAAATATTGGGGGCAGGAGGAGAAGAGGGTGACAGAGGATGAGCTGGTTGGATGGCATCATTGACAATAGACATGAGTTTGAACAAATCCGTGGAGATAGTGAAGGACAAGGAAGTCCGCCTGACATGCTGCAGTCCATGGGGTTGCAAAGGATTGGACATGACTTAGTGATCAGACAGCAACAAGTAAGGAGAACACAGTATCTCCCCAAGAGCAAAAGTGGAGAAATTTTAAGCTAAGGTTATATGCACATTCATGAAGGGGCTTGGCTCAGGAGAATTCAGTCTAGAACAGGGGCAAAAGTTGTCAGAGTCAAAGTTTTAGTTGATTCAAGTCAGGAGGGTCAGGAAAGGTCAATATCATTCCTTAGCTTCCAGTTGATCTGTTGGTTGAACTTTCCAGGGGATGGGAGGTGGTGTTTGAATTTTGCAAAACAACTCAGAGTTTGCCAGGCTATCCAAGATCTGTGGCTCAAGTGGCTCTTCTGCTGAGCCATTTCCTGCAGGCACCTTCAATTCAGAGACTCAAAACTGAGTTAGTCGACCCTCTTCACCCGAAACCTAGTCCTCCTCTACCCGTTCCATTGTCCAAGCCAGAAACCTGAGAGTCATCCGTGACGCCTTCATCCCCTCTCCCGCCAATACCGTCTTCCAGTCCATTCATTCACCTCCCAGGTGTCCGAGTCCACTCCTCCCATTCCTGCTGCTGTTCAGGCCTTTAGTCTCTGGACCACTGCGACTGTCCCCGCTCTTCGCAGGGGCCAGTGATCTTTCTAAAGCCCAAATCTGAAAACTACTCCCCTGCTTAAAATCCTCCCCCGGGTCCCTCATGGAGCGAGAAGTCGAAGCTCCTCTGTTTAGCAGCAGGTTTTCTCGTGGAGAATAGGAATGGGGGCGTTCCACCTAGGGCGCCAGGGTTCTTGGGACGAGGGAAAGTCCGAGCACCGGCTTCTAGGCCGAAGCGGAAGGACCCACTCGGGGCGAGGGCTGGGAGGAGGAAGCCAGGTGAGAGGGCAGACGGCGGGGCCCTGGGCGTGCGGGGCGGCTCGCGGCCTCCGGACAGCAGGGGGCGGCCTCGCCTGTGCTGCGGCGGCTCTGGTCCCGGACTCCGCGTCTTTCGGGAGACGCGGCGACCTCGGACGGCGGGCCGCGTCGGCCGGGCATGGCGGCGTGGAGCCCGGCCGCGGCAGTGCCTCTGCTTCGCGGAACCCGCCGGGTGAGCGCGGACGGGGACCGAGCCACTCTCCCCGGGGCAGGAACTGCGCTGGGACCGCTGGGCGGGCCGGGTTTGGAGAGACGGCCTGCGGAGGGCGACTCGCCGGGCCAGGGGCTTCGCCTTCCTTTCTCTCATTGATTTGCAGGTTCATTTATTCAGTGGCCCCGGCTACGGGTACTGAGAGAAGTGTCAGGCCCGGCCCGTGCTGGGGGAGCTCCCCAACGGGGTGGGGGTTGAGGCCGAGGGGAACGGATGCATAAACAGTCGTAATACAGCAGGCACGGAAAAAGCAACGTTGCTTTACCGAGCCGAAGACATGGAGTCAGAGCCTGGAGTCGCGGCGTGCGTGCTGGTTCCTGTGACTGGGTCAGGGCTCCGGAACGTCCTCCTGGCTTCTGTGACCTTGACCCTTTCCAAATCTCACACTCCTGGAGTAGGGAGCCAGTAGAGGGCACTCACCATACGCTCTCCTAATTTCCTCTCCCCCTTGCCGATTCATCCTTCCTTCACTCCATCCATTTCTTTTGCTTTCCTTTCACATTCTTCCTTCTCTTGGACCTGCCTCCCCCAAGCATGAAGGGCACTGCTGCTGGAGACTTTCATTGTGGACAGTCGACATTCCAGGGGTTTTGTCAATAGCTTGCTGGTTTAAAGGCCGCTGCCTACAGATCAGCAGAGATGAGGGAAAGACTTTTCCCAAGGAGTCATAGTGCTAACCCCACTCTCACCCTTTAGTGACTGCTGCGCTGCCTGCCACCTGGCTACCCTCTGCCTTTGCCCCCACCCCCAGGGCACTGTTTTCAGAGGAGGTCTCCCGTCCACCTAGTCTTACCCAGGTCCACAACATAAGATTCTGTCCCTCTGAACAGCACTCAGTGTTCCAGATCTTTCTCCTGACCTGCGTTTCAGCTGCCTGCTAGGATCAGGACTTCTTTGCGGGTACCTAGTACATATGCCCGTTTTCTCTGGTGGCTCAGCCGGTAAACAATGCGCCTGGAATGCAGGAAACCTGGTTTTGATCCCTGGTTTGGGAAGATCCCTTGGAGGAGAGCATGGCAACCCACTCCAGTATTCTTGCCTGGAGAATCCTCAAGGCCAGAGGAACCTGGCTGGCTACAGTCCATAGGGTCGCAAAGAGTCAGACACGACTGAGCAACTGACCACACAGTACATATGCCCTGAATTGTGTGGATTTTCCCCCCTGCTCATTCATTCATTCATCCGTCACTCAAGTTCTCCTGGGGGCCTACCCTGGGTCAGTTCTGGAAGACTGCAATAGCAGAACAGACCCATGTCTTGGCCTCTTAAGACCAATTGGTGAAAGAGTCAGCACACAAGGTATTTTAAAGAAGGTGCTCTGAGGTCCTATAACACAGGACCCTGCTCTAGGCCATCAGAAAAGGCCTGAGGATGGGCAAGACTCAGGGGGTGAAGGGATGGTACCTTCAGCACCAGCATGTGAACAGCACTCCACTCACCATCCTCCTCCAGCCAGGGAGCCTGGTACTACTCCCTTTTTAAGGATACTCTTATCTGGGAATCTTTCCTGACTTGCTTCAAAAGGCATTTTTACATTGGCATCAAGAAGCCTGTGTAAAAAGTCCAAAATCTTTACCCTGACACTGAAGCCCTGCCATACTCTATTTTCTTTTTTTCAATATTTATTTTTACTTATTTGTTTGGCTGCACTGGGTCTTAGCTGAAGCATGCAGAATTTTTGATCTTTGTTGCAGCATGCAAACTCTTAGTTGCTGCATGTGGGATCTAGTTCCCCCACCAGGGATCGAACCCAGGCCCCGTCCATTGGGAGTGCAGAGTCTTAGCCGCTGGATCTCCAGGCAAGTCCCTGCCATGCTATTTTCAGTCTCTTTTCAGCATGTGCTTAACCTAGCCAAGGGGCTGCTGACATGATTTTCTGCATCTTCATCCCTAAGGGCTGACACATTCCCATCAGAAGCACTGGCTCCTTAGGGTAGCTATTGGGGGAGGGAAGAAAGTTACTTCCAATGGTAAATAATCTAAAAATGTTCCTCTTTCAGGTCCTTTCATAGAATTGTTTCTTCTTTCCAGTAAGGATTGCAGAGAATAGCTGCCTTATTGAGCAGTAGGTCACAGGGTTATACCCCACTGGAGAGAATGAGGAATGTTAATCAGGCCTAAAGGGTGGGTGCTATTTGGTCCCATTAGTACATGGTCATCGGCATGCTTGCCCAAGCGGGGTATGCCTGGCCTCTCCTGGTCTGCATCTTACTAAGGGATCCAACCTTGGGCATATCACTTGGTGCTTCAGGCACCTCACTAAAACTGTCTAAATGATAGTGTCTCACTATCATGAGGAATAAACATCTGTTGATTTAATTTAGGGACCTTGTTATCTTTGGAGTCCAAGTTATTTACAATTCCACTCCTCCCTCAAAAAAAGTTTATTCTGCATCCTGGGGAACTGAAATGGACATCCGATGCTATGCAATGCCCCCGGCTTAGCGCAGGGCCCTGCCTTGCAGGGGAGGTCAGAGGGACCTGCACAGTGACTCTCCTCTGTTCTGTGACAGCTTCCTCTTCTCCACTGGGCCCAGCGCATGTTTGCCTCACAGACCGAGGGGGAGCTCAAAGTGACCCAGATTCTCAAAGAAAAGTTTCCTCGTGCTACAGCTATCAAAGTCACTGACATTTCAGGTAAGGTTTTCTCTCATCTTTCCCACAAAGTCTGGTAGGATTTTGCTCGCTAGAGGGGTCTCCCCCTCTAGCAGGGGACTTAGAGGATGCCCGCCACCAGTGGCTTCTCAGGATGTGTGGATTTTGGACAGGTAGACCTTGGCCTCTCCTCCTGGAAAGGGTGGAGGTGGGAATGCAGAGACTTGAGCAGGGAACTACGAGGACTCATGGTTGCCAGCCTGGCCCGGCTCAGATTAGATTCCTCCCAGTTACCGTGGGGCTCAGCTCCAGTCTTTAGTTTGACTTCGAGATGAGCCAGACTTTAATTTCCCCACATTCTTCTGATACCCTAGAATGCCAAAGCTGGAACAGATTCCAGGAAGAATGAGTCCAGAGAGGCCAAAGAACTTGCCTGGCCCTTCACAGGGAGGTGGCGGCAAAATCAGGACCCAGGGACACTGTCCTGAGCCCAGTGACCAGCCCTAGCCAGGCCCTGCCTTTCTCAAATAACCGCTGGGGCCTCAGAAGTTCAGGCTGACTGTATATTAGGAACAGGCTGGGCAATCAACGTCTGCCCCCATTGGACAGGAAAGATAAGGCCTTTATCCAGACACGCCTGTGGAAGAGTTGGTGATTCCCACACCCAGACCGTCTTTATCACTCTCCATTGCTCTAGGCCTCACTGGCTTCTCTGAGAACATAACTTTTACAAGGATTAGGAGAAAGTTCAGAGTCCTTTTATCCTGGTCACTATAGGAAATGAACCAATCTAAAGATCTGTTAGAATGGTAGGTTGAGTGAGCCCTCTGCAGGGGTCCCCGGGCAATGCTGAGGTCTTGATGTCACCAGTCCTGTACCTGCCACAGGCCCAGTTAGGGCAGAGCTGGAACTTGACCTCTGGTCTGGCTCTGCCTAGTCCTGGGTAGAGTGCAGAAAGGGGATCAAGGCTGGGAACCTTGGTTTAGCCAAAGCATAGTCTCCTAGAACATATAAGAAAAGCTTAACAAAGCCTATTGAATGAATGGCACTTTCTTGCTGAATTGTTTCATGCTAGAGCAGCACATTTTATTGTTATCATTCATCAGCCCTAGCTCTCTAGCCACATGGAGACAAAGCTTGGTCTAGGGGTAGATGGATCCACACAAACTCTGCCTTGAGAGCTGTCCCTTACCTGCCACAGCCCAGGGGGAAACCTTTAATTCAGCTTGTAGAGCAGGGGTGCTGGAGAGCCCAACTCTGTGATTAGCACCGTCTTCACTTTCAGATCATCTCTCTCACACTTCCTTATTCCTTCACTTTCGGATACTACTGCACATGGTTTTCAAATCAGATTTTAATGTGTTTTTGCATTTTTTAAAATACCAATTACTGGTCCTTTGGGAAGTGGGACATTGAAATTCAGTCCCTCCCACCTTCTTCCATGGCATTTGCTAGCTTAATAAAAGGAGCTAGTAGGACAACTGACATTTCTGAGGCTTTGCATGTCTTGTGCCTTGTCTTTTCTGCCTGGAAGCAGTAGTGCTGGGTACCAGATACAAGTGCTTTGCAGAAGGAAGAGCACATTTGGGATTCAGGCAGCCTGCCAGGGGGAGGCCGGGGTCAGATTGTAAGCCATGATTGTCTAACAATCTTAGCAGCTTTCTGCTGAATGATGACATTCAGACCTTTGGATTGTGTGGTACTTATTCAAGGACATAAGGAACTGTGGCTGCTGTAACTTAATAACGGAAACACTTTCAAATGACACTTATTTCAGGAGGCTGTGGGGCAATGTATGAAATTAAAATTGAATCAGAAGAATTTAAAGAGAAGAGAACTGTCCAGCAGCACCAGATGGTGAATCAGGTCAGTAGAGGCAGCAGTGCTTCTTTGTCACATCCCTGCATCTGAAAGGGCCTGTGAGTGGAGACAGTATCGTACTGCCCATCCTAGGAAAGCATAATGCAGTACCACATCATGTGAGCAGGACTCAGGATCTGAGAAAAACATAAACCGAAACGATCTGGGATTGTACTGTAGGCAAATACAAACTTTATTCAAAATGGAAAACAGGCCACCCAATAGTTATAGTTCCCTGTATAATACTATCAATGTTTACTGTTATTATTGCGTATTGAATAGTGTTTGTAAACATAAGACAAAAAAGATACATGTTCTTGTAGATTTGAAGGTTTCTTTTAAGCCTCTTTTAGGACTACTTTACAGGTGGGTAAACTGAGGCATGGCCTGATTGAGAGCTGCTCCAGCTGTCCCAGACCCAATGACAACAGCAGGGGGCTGAGACATCAGATTTAACCTGATTAAGGCCCGGTGTATTCATTATCTATGCTTATTTCACTTGAAATTTATACCAGCCTTGACCCTTGTGCCTGTGTCTGTAAACTCACCCCTCCATCAGTGTGTTTATCATTCTGGAAAGTTGGACTTTGTAAACTAGTTTAACTTTTGTAAAGCACAGCTCTGGCCATGAAAGTCAAATCCAGGTGTTCCAAACGACTCTTCCAGGCCTTTCCCACCCTTCTTGGCTTGGACCTTCCCTCCGGCCCCAGCCCATTGGTCTCTCCATGCTTCTGGCCCTTTGCCCAGATCAGAACTCCTGCCTGGGCTGCCCCTCCCTCACTCCTTTGCTGGGCTCAAATGCTGCCTCAGTTTCCTAATTTGTAACGGGGAGAGTAACAGGATTTGCCTCTTTGGAGGCATTAGTGGTAAAGTCACGTAAAGCACTGAGAAGAGCGTCTGACACATGGTGAGCCCTTCATAAACGTCAGCTGCCATCACCATCACCATCTTACCTGTAAGCACTGCGAGGAGCCTGCAGCAAGTCCAAGGGGCAGGACAGCAATCTCCTCCGCTTGGGAGAATGTCGCCTGTATCATCTTGGGCTCAAAGTTTCCTTTGGGCCCCTACTGAACACGTGCCCTCTCTGGTGCCATCCTTGCTGGGGAACCTTGCTTATTTGTCTGTCATTGCCCTAGGAAGCCGACTCTGCCGGCCAGCCCTGGGTCTGTTTTCTTTTTTCATAAATTTTATTTTATATTGGAGCTTAGTTGATAGAGGGAAAGGAGAGCTGGCCTGGGTTTGGTTATTATTTTACAGAGAAATTAAATGTTTAATGCCTGAAAGACTATCCACTTCAGAGAATTCACCTCCTGGTACTGGTGTACTTTTAACCTGGAGCAGCTACACAGCAAGGCCCATAACCACTGGAGCAGGGTTGGCAGGGGAGGAAGGCCTGAGCCTGACCTCCGGCCTCATTCAGGTCCTGGTGCTGCAGGGACTAAATATCTATTTGATTGTGGTTCCTCATTTATACTTGGGCCCTGACATCATTTGTGGCCTTAAACAAACCTCCTAATTTACAACTTTATTTATTCTGATATAGAGTAAAATTGGGGAATTGGTGCTGATGAGCATGGTTTTATTTAAAAAGAATATTTTTACATAAAGCTATGTATATATATTTTCTTTTATTCAAGTAATTTTTAAAAATTTTGGCCGTGCTGCTCAGCTTGCAAAATCTCAAGTTCCCCAACCAGGAATTGAACCCAGGCCTCTGTAGTGAAAGTGCTGACTCTTAACTACTAGACCACCAGGGAACTCCCAGTGCGGGGTTTTTTTTTTAATATAATTTTTTTCATTTATTTATTTTTGGCTAAGCTGGGTCTTCCTTGCTACAAGGGCTTTTCTCTGGTCATGGAGAGCAGGGGCTACGCTCAGGCTCTGGTGGGAGGGCTCCTCACTGTGGTGCTTCTCTTGTGCAGCAAGCCTCTAGGGTGCATGGGGTTCAGCAGTTACGGTCCTCAGACTCGAGCTTACGCTCGGGTGTTACGGTGCAAGGGCTTAGTTGCTCTGCAGCACGTGGGATCTTCCTGGATCAGGGATCAAACCCACATCTCCTGCAAGGGCAGGCGAATTCTTTATCACCGAGCCACCAGGGAAGCCTCCTCGGTATGGTTTTAAAGAACAGCTGTTCTTTGCTCAAAGAGCAAAACACAAGGAGCAGCCTAGAAGCTCTTCACTGGGGCAGTCTTGGAATACGTATAATGGAACACTGTGCTGATACTGGAAAGAACGAGGGTGTGCTTTATGCCTGAGATGGAAAGACCCTGCGTTAGGGGAAAACGCAGAGTGTGGAACATTGTGTTTGACATGCTATCATTTTTGTTTTTAAAAGGTAGGGGGGTGGAATATATATTCATATTAGCTTGAATATGCATTTTTAAAATTCTCACAAAGATACACATGCAGGTAACAAGTTTTATATTTGGGAGGGAGGTGGAAATGGGGACCGCTGTGGGAGGGAGACTTTAGGACATGCCTTTTTATGCCTTTTGATTTTTGAGTGAACTTAAATAGTGATTCCAAAAAAAAATGTTTTCCAAAAAAAAAAGGTGAAGATTGTTTAAAGGAAATGTGTGTGCAAAGTGTCCTACAGAGATAAAGCTATTAATATATAAAAATATTCCAGTAGAGACTTGCTGTAATCAGTGTCAGATACAAAACAATGATGATGCTCTTCTGCTTCCTTAGGCACTAAAAGAAGAAATCAAAGGTATGCATGGACTGCGGATATTTACCTCTGTCCCCAAACACTGACCATACTCTGGCTGCGCTGATGCTGCTGCTAAAACTTTGGATGAATCTTACTACCACCATTCTTTCCTCAGCATATGACAAAAAAATTATCTATTTTGTTCATAGACATTTCCATATTATAATTATAGAAGAATATGTTATCTATTTAGATATTAAATTAAAGGCAACAGATAAGTAAAAGTTTTTTTCATTACAAAATATGTACTGAATCCTGCTCTGTGTCTAGGCAACATTCTTAACATGGGGATAATGTAATTAATAGAAGCAGACCAAGAAAGACTATATGAAATTTGTGAAGGGTCATGAGTAATGCTTTTAGTTCATTTCAGAAACATGTCCTTTTATTCAAAGTGGTCCCGTCTTTTGAACAGTTCTGTCCTGATGCTAGAGGCAGAATGGACTGCAAGCTTCCTTGCCAAGAAACTTTCTTTTTTCTTCTCCTCTATGAAACTGCTCAGGTCCCTTAATCTTACCAAAAAGAAAGGAAAGACTTTGGTTTTGCTCTTCCCTTAGTTTACCACTCTCTTTCCCTTTCCCTCCAAACTTCTTACCAGAATGATCCTGGACCCTCAAGTTTCTTACTTCCCGGAGTAGACTCTGAGGACTGTTGGCTGCCTGGGTCAGGGTCTAGAGTTGGAAGATCCCCGACCCTTTGCACGCTGGTGGGAGGTTGAGCCCACCTCCCATAACAGAAGCTGAAAAGGCTTGCTTCCTAGCTCCTTGGCAAACAAAGCACAGGCAGATGATCTAGACTGAGCCAGTCAGATGGATCTGCCTTGAACTCTGCACTGGGAGCAAGTGACGCTGTGAAGCAGGGGCAGTGGCCTGTCCATTTTGGCACCTGTGGCAGCAGTGTCCAGTGTTCTGGGAAGTGTCTGTGTCATAGGCCACCATCTCTGGAGTCCGCGGTGGTAGTCACACTGTCTGCAACACGACTTGGGCTTTGTCTTCCTCTTCCAGTCCATTTTCAGAAGCTGCTTTGTCAGTGTTCCCAGATATTCTATGATTATCCCCATGTCCTTTCACTAAATTCTTTTCTGCTCACACTGGCCTAGTCAGTGTCTGATGCTTACAAACAAGAGCCCTGGTGGGTTCACCTGCCCCGCACAGTGCGTGCAGCTCCTGCCTGCCTGCTCCCACCTCTCCGCTGGAAAGCTGAGAAATCACATCTACTACACTCTGTCTTCCACGTGACCCATCACCATGGCGTTGGGAGGTTGACCATCCACTCCTTCCTAAAACTCCTGTGTGTTCCATGGAATTGACCACCAGAGAAATTATTGGTCACTATTAGTTATTACGGAGAAGGCAGTGGCACCCCACTCCAGTACTCTTGCCTGGAAAGTCCCATGGACGGAGGAGCCTGGCAGGCTGCAGTCCATAGGGTCGCTAAGAGTCAGCATGACTGAGCGACTTCACTTTCGCTTTTCAATTTCATGCATTGGAGAAGGCGATGGCAACCCACTCCAGTGTTCTTGCCTGGAGAATCTCAGCGACAGAGGAGCCTAGTGGGCTGCAGTCTTTGGGGTCACACAGAGTCGGACACGACTGAAGCAACTTAGCAGTAGCAGTAGTACTTAAGATTCCTCTTACCTCCCTAAGAAATAAAAGTATGTAGGTAAAACAACTTTGAGCTCTGGAGCGGCACAAATTTTAAATGTTCTGTTCATATACTGTGCCCTCATTTTTTGGTTTAAAATTGTTCTCTAACCCCACAGTACAGGGGAAGGATTGGTGTCCTGCCAAGGCAGAACGGACTTTTACAGAGAATAGATTCATTCATTTCTACCAGAGTTGAGAAGAAAGGATAAAAGAGAACTCCTAAGGGCCCAAGGCACCCCTGAAAGAGCTGCACACCCTGGAGGATAGCTTTTAGGTGGTGTAGTGAGGAAACACCTAAGTCCCAGAGATAAGAAGGCAGGGGTCACAGAGAGACCACAGAATTGGATACATGTTGATTACTTGTGTGGAGCCTAATTATCCTCTTGAGGGTGGGCTGGACACAATGATCTGCTTCTAAAGAACAGATTAAGGTGGAAGTGACAGTGCGCAGCTTCAGAGACTAGGTCATAAAAGGCACTGTGGCCGCCTCCTTGCTCTCTAGGCCAGCTTTGCTCTGGGGGAAGGCAGCCGCCACATTGTGAGGACACTCAAGCAGCCTGTGGAGAGGTCCAGGTGATGAGGAACCACAGAGTCTCCAGCACTCAGTGAAGCAGGCCTGCCAGCAGCCCACAGAGAACTGAGCCTTCTGCTGAGACAAGAGCCATTCACCTTGGAAGTGGATCCTTCCAAGTCCACTACAGTGAAGTCTTCAGAAAACTGTACTCCCGGGTGACACCTTGACTGCAAACAGCCAGAACTACTCAGCTAGGCTACTCCTCAATTCCTGCCCGATAGAAACTGTGAGATAATGTTTGTTGTTTCCAACTATAACTTTCTGGGATAAATTTTTATGCAGCAATAGATAACTGATACACATGTGCCTGACTAGGACAACCCTGGGGATTACACATATTAAAGGCAGGGCTGCAAAGCCAAACTGCAGAAAGGACAGGGCTACAGCTAAATGTCAGGACCACCGCCACCACCACTTGGGGCTCCTTGCCTCTCCTGTCCACTCTCTGCCGATCCGCTTTATCGTCTCTCACCATAAATCAGCGTTCACCACATGCTGTCAGTATACAGCTGACTGTACCGCCAGTAGCTCTTAATTTTAAAACCTTAATGTGTACCTCATGAAAAGGAAAGGGGAAGGCGATGGCACCCCACTCCAGTACTCTTGCCTGGAAAATTCCATGGATGGAGGAGCCTGGTGGGCTGCAGTCCATGGGGTCGCTAGGAGTCAGACATGACTGAGCGACTTCACTGTCCCTTTTCACTTTCATGCACTGGAGAAGGAAATGGCAGCCCACTCCAGTGTTCTTGCCTGGAGAATCCCAGGGACGGGGGAGCCTGGTGGGCTTCCGTCTATGGGGTCGCACAAAGTCGGATACGACTGAAGTGACTTAGCAGCAGCATGAAAAGGACAGACTCCTTCCAACTTCCCTTCAAAGGATGCTAGGGAGGGCCTCTAATGAGGGGCCACCTGGACTGATCAGCTGGAGTCCAGGAGTTACAAGACACTGAGACTGCCTCTGGACTCTGGTTTGGAGTGGAGGGAAGAAAACTGCCAAAAGAAGTAGGGGTTCTATTTTCCAAAGCAGAGACGGGGACAAGGCTACAGGCAAGCTCAACTGCAGGAAAGGGTGAATGAGAGACTAGGGAGAGAAAGTCGGGTTAGGAGCACGGTGGCGCTAAAGAAACTTAAGATTTTCCCTCTGCTTCACCATGTCCCTGACCCAGAGGACTCCCCTGCCCACCCCCAGATGTTCTTACTCCCAAGTTAAAAGGCAAGCTGGGAGAGGAATCACAGTATTTCTTTTTAGCTGACTGAATAGGAAGAAACTGTTTAATGTCAGCAGCCACAGTATATATTACACTGCATCTGATACAGCCAATTCCTAAAGCTTAGATTAAGGGCTACTTATGGAAACTGCTGAATTAAGATGGTACATTTTCTGAGTGAAATGTCCTTTTAAAAAGTGTATAGTTTTCCTGTGGAAAATCCAAGCTAACTAAGCAAGTCCACCTAAGTAAGGGACATTGCCAGGTCCACTGGCCCTCCCTGTTAAGAGGGGTTCCTGCAGTGCCCCTCTTACTGGGATTAGGGCGCCAACTAGCAGTTGTGGGACAGGCTGGCCTGCAACCTGGGAGAGGACGAGGGCCACAAAGTCCCACCCAGACAATGGCAGTGCCAGGGGGTCAATAGATTCAATTTCCTTTCTTGGGAATCCTGACTGGAAAAGGTAAGATCAGAGGACAACTACTGGCTGATGGAAAGCTCTGGGCAAATAAATCTGGTTCAAATCGGGAAATATGAAGAGAATCAGTCAAGGAGAAGCGGAAATTGAAAACAGTGGCCTAGGAGCTGTCATGAGGGGCACTGGTAACTCCGAGTTAAGAGCAAGTCAACACTAGGAAACAAAGACGGCGACTGGCAACCTAGCGCAAATCAGAAATACCTCGAGCAGTATTTTTAAAATACCCATACCTGGCCCCTCCCGGTCAAGCAGACCCGCTGGTGGATGCCGGAGCCTAAGTTAAAGACAGACTCGACGTGAACCGCCACGGACTCCTTAGAGCCCCCGGCGTCGGGACCCACCCGCTCAGCCCCGCTCTGCCTGCTCCCACCCGGAAAGGCCTGCCCTGCGCGACCCCTGGTCCCTCTAGGGAGCTGCTGCGCAGGCGTCAGTCGGCCAGCTCGCCTCCCGCGTCCCGGGGGCGCAACCCCCGGGCCCCTAACTGCAGAGTAGACCGCGGCAGTGCGCGCCCCGCGCCGAGCCCGCCGCAACCCCGACCCACCCTGGGCGGAGGCCACGCTGCCCCGAGCGGAGTCAGCCCCGGGGGACCCACGGCCAACGGGCCGGACCTCCACTAGCCTCGACGCTCTCCGGGGAGCCGCAAAGAGCCGCCGGGAATGGAGCCGGTCCGTGTTCCCGCCCTGCGCTCGCTCGCGACAACTCAAACCCTGCGGCGCGCCGCGGAGCCCCGGGCTGAGGTCCGCGGCCACGGCTCAGCGCAGCCCCCGGGCCCAGCCCCCGCCCCCTCGCGCGGGCTCCGGAACCCCCGCGGCTCCGGCGCCCCTCCCCTGGCCGCGCGGGGTCTCCAGCCCTCCCCCGCGGGGCCGGCTTGGGACGCCTTTGTGTTTGTTTGCTCTGACAGTATTGATAGGTGCAAGTCTTCCGTTTGGCACCTCATTTCAGGGAACTGATCCCTTCCAAGCTGTGATAAAATACTCTGATGCTGTGAATTTAAAGGGGCATCTATGTACTTAAATTTTTTGAGAAAAATGTAATATTTATTAGACAGAAAAGAGGATACAAGTAAAAGGTGCCAGACGGTTTCATTTCTTTTAGAAAAAAAAAAAAGAAGAAACAATCATGTTGACCTTTGTTCAAACGCAGTTTATTCAAAACCCAGTGTCTATGGTAGCCTGGCGTCTCAGTCAGCAGGCAGCTTCCCTGACAGTTATGAAAACAAAAAGGTTGTTAGGGAGCAGAATAACCAGATAAATGGATAAACGTGTAAGAAGTTAAAACAACTTAGTTCAGTTAATCACTTTGTTGTTATTCAGTTGCTCAGTCGTGTTCAGCTGTTTGTGACCCCATAAACTGCAGCATTCCAGGCTTCCCTGTCCTTCACTATCTCCCAGTTTGTTCAGACTCGTGTCCATTGAGTCAGTGATGCCATCCAACCATCTCATCCTATGTTGCCCCCCTTCTCCTCTTGCCCTCAGTCTTTCCCAGCATCAGGGTCTTTTCCAATGAGTCGGCTGTTGTCATCAGATGGCCAAAGTGTTGGAGCTTCAGCTTCAGCACCAGTCCTTCCAATGAATATTCAGGGTTGATTTCCTTCAGGATTGACTGGTGTGATCTCCTTGTACTCCAAGGGACTCTCAAGAGTCTCCTCCAGCACCACAGTTTCAAAGCATCTGTTCTTCAGCGCTCAGCCTTCTAGTTTCTACTCTCACATCTGTGTATGATTACTAGCAAAACCATAGCTTTGACTGTACAGATCTTTTGTCAGCAGAGTGATGTCTGCTTTTTGATACACTGGGTTTGTCATCAGGCTTTCCTCGTAGCTCAGTTGGTAAAGAATCTGCCTGCAATGTAGGAGACCTGGGTTCCTAATCCTGAGTCAGGAAGATCCCCTGACAAAGAAAATGGCAACCACTCCAGTATTCTTGCCTGGAGAACCCCATGGACAGAGGAGCCTGGCAGGCTACAGACCATGGGGTTTCAAGAGTCGGACACAACTTAACAACTAAACCACCACCACCTAGGTTCGTCATAGCTATTCTTCCAAGGAGCAAGTCTTTTAATTTCACGGCTGCAGTCACTGTCCACATTGATTTTGGAACCCAAGGAAATGAAATCTGGCCCTGTTTCCACTTTTTCCCTATCTATTTGCCACGAAGTGATATGCCATGATCTTCATTTTTTTGAATGCTCAGTTTTAAGCCAGGTTTTTGCTCTCTTTCAGCTTCATAAAGAGGCTGTTTAGTTTTTCTTCACTATCTGCCATTCAAGTGGTATCATCTGCATATCTGAGGTTGTTGATATTTCTCCTAGCAATCTTGATTCCAGCTTGTGAGTCATCCAGCCCAGCATTTTGTATGATGTCTTCTGCTTATAAGTTAAATAAGCAGGGTGACAATATACAGCCTTGTATATTCCTTGTATACTCCTTTCCCAATTTTGAACCAGTCCACTATTCCATGTCCAGTTCTGTTGCTTCACTTTATGTTTTTGGCTTTTTATAAGCAGCTTCAGAAAACGAAGATCATGGCATCTGGTCCCATCACTTCATGGGAAATAGATGGGGAAACAGTGGAAACAGCATCAGACTTTATTTTTTGGGGGCTCCAAAATCACTGCAGATGGTGACTGCAACCATGAAATTAAAAGATGCTTACTCCTTGGAAGGAAAGTTATGACCAACCTAGATAGTATATTGAAAAGCAGAGACATTACTTTGCCAACAAAGGTCTGTCTAGTCAAGGTTATGGTTTTTCCAGTGGTCATGTATGGATGTGAGAGTTGGACTGTGAAGAAAGCTGAGCGCCAAAGAATTGATGCTTTTGAACTGTGGTGTTGGAGAAGACTCTTGAGAGTCCCTTGGACTGCAAGGCTATCCAACAAGTCCATCCTAAAGGAGATCAGTCCTGGGTGTTCTTTGGAAGGAATGATGCTTAAGCTGAAACTCCAGTACTTTGGTCACCTCATGCGAAGAGTTGACTCATTGGAAAAGACTCTGATGCTGAGAGGGATTGGGGGCAGAAGGAGAAGGGGACGACAGAGGATGAGATGGTTGGATGGCATCACCAACCATCTCATGACTCGACAGACGTAAGTTTGAGTGAACTCCAGGAGTTGGTGACGGACAGGGAGGCCTGGTGTGCCGCAATTCATAGGGTCGCAAAGAGTCAGACACGACTGAGCGACTGAACTGAACTGAACTGAAGCAGTTTTTAGCACAGTTTATCCCTGGAGAAGGGAATGACAACCTACTCCAGTAGTCTTGCCTAGAGAGTCCCGACAGACAGAGGAATCTGGCAGGCTACAGTCCATGAGGTTGCAGAGAGTTGGACGTGACTGAGTAACGAAGCACACACACAGCACAGTTCACCTAACTTCCCTTTTGTTTTTAAAGCTAATTTTATTTGTCCAAGTGAAACTTTTTTAGTGGCTACACTGGGTCTTCACTGGGGCCCTTGGGCTTTCTCCAGTTGCTTCAAGCAGGGCCTACTCTCCAGCTGCAATGTGCAGTCTTGTTGCGTGGCTCTAGACAAACAGACTCTAGAGCGCAAAGCTCAGTAATTGTGGCTCATGGGCTTAGCTGCCCTTACGCATATGGAATATTCCTGGACCATGTCATATGTCCTACATTGGCAGGTGGATTCTTTTGCCACTGGACCACCAGGGAAGTCCTATATAACTGTTTTTAGAACAGTTTTAGATTAAAAAAAAAAAAAGATAGTATAGAGAGTTCTATATCACACTTTCCCCTAGTATTAACAGCTTACATTATTATGGCACATTTGTTACAGTTAGTAAACCAATACTGATAGAGTATTACAAGTTAAAGCCCAAAGTTTATTCAGATTTCCATTGCTTTCCCCTGATGTCTTAGCCAGGTAGCCCCTCCACCATACCACATTATTTTTAGTCATACTGTCTCCTTAGGCCTCTGTCCCTCAACACAGTTTCTCAGAATTTCTTTGTTTTTGGTGACTCTTTGAATAGCAGTACATACAAATACATTCTGAGGGGTAAATTATAGATGTGCTTGATTGAAAGCAATTTAAAAACAAAAAACCACAAAAGCAGTCACAATCCAGTTGGCCAATTGAAAATTATTCTAAACATTTTGGCAAACGTTAGGTAATCACATCTTAGACACCACACACACACACACACACACACACACACACACCAGTGCTCTAACATTATTAAAAAGAAAACAAGTGCCCTTAGTTTCAGACCTTAGGAAGTAACAGCTTCACCCAAACAGGATGAGTTTAAAGGAAGGCGTTGTCTGGGTTAGGGTCTGATAGATTTATAAAGAAGGTTAGAAAGGAAAGGCTTTAACACACGCATTTGTTAACCGTAAATGAAACTGCAGAACACATTTTGGGACTTAGAAGAGCATGAGTTCTCCTGTGTTGGTGCTGAAAGAATTCAGTGAAAGGCAGAATGACAGGTAAGAAAAGAGTTTATTAGTATAAGACACTTGTGAGGGGGTACACATGGGGAGGCAAGGCAGTACCTGGCCGAAAGCTGGGTGAACTGTATTTCTATAATCAAAGGAAAAATGGGAAGAGAAAGACCACCACCAGAATCCTTCCTCATTCTTGATTAGACATAAAACTGCCATCATCAGCTCCTCTTCCCCGCCAAGTGGGGGAGTTTTCTTGTCCCTACATGGTCAAACCAGGACTGCCATTGTGCAAAGGAAATGGGCAAAAAGCCTGAAGCATATACTAAAACTGGTAAATCATCTCAGGTTTCAGTATAATGTCATCTTTCCCCTATATTTTTGTTTTTAATGTTCTCAGAGGAGCCTATCCTAGGAATCATCAACTTACCTCACAGGGCAGGATGTGGGTCTCATTCCACCAGTTTTCTTGTTTAGGGGCATATCTCATGCGACTGTTGCGTGGTTTTGTTGTTACACAAGCCTGCTTTCTTGAGTGATCATTAACTTACAGGGGTCTCTCATACTTTTTTTTTTTTTAACCTATAATCCTCTAGCGGGATTAACTATTTAATGACCTACTTTGCCCCTTCACTCTGTACCTATCATAAATGTGTTACTATTAACCTGTAAAATAAAGGAAGAAAACTTTATAAACAGGCTGAGGTTTTCCTTCCTTTATTTAACAGAGAACTATTGGAAGAAAATAATACCTTGGGTAGAAATGGAAATTCCCGATGCTTTGGAAATTGTTCAGTAATTTTCCAACACTCGGGCACTGACCAAAGCAACTGAAGCTACAAAATATTTTGAACTATTTACTCACTGTCCCATATCTTTATCTGTTTTTTGTGCAGAGGCTACGACTTAAAATAGTGACCATAAGTTTATGCACACAACACTTGTTCTGTACAAGCCAACTGAGCTATTTTCTGAATCAAATTTGCAAAGTCCTAAAGAAAAATAAGCTTCAAAGAACAGGTTGTTTTTCAAGTCAGTCTCTTTGAAAGCTAATGTTAACTTGCTGTATTCTAGACTTTTTCTGGTAGTTAATAGTTTGGAAATGAGCTCATAATCTGATATAAGAAGGTCAGATTTTAATATCTTTGGTCTCCATTCATCTGATTAAATGCCAGAGGCAGTTAATGTACTAGTTTAATGAGCATGATGGCTCATTAAAACAAATATCCATCATTTAAGTGTCAGCTGATTTTCTTTCTGCAAGACTTAAAAAAGAGAACTAAACCTCCTGAAGAGGTCTGGATCTAGATAAGTGGCTTTATCAATATCATGTCAGTAAAGGCATAATAATTCAAAAGAAATTTTAATTATAAAATTTTAGAAATTATATTAAACATAGTTGTAAGTTGGGCCGTCATTAAGTACAGTCCACTACATTCCACTTTGGAAGCCAGTGTAAAAGGTAAGCTGATTGCAACTAACTTACCTGGAAACACAGGCCACCCTGAGCAACAAGTCTGAGGCCCTCCTGACATCTTCTGGTCCTCTGATGTGTGCTTATGAAATCAGCCCATAAAGTGGGGGCAAAAAGGTAATTTTCCTATCTAAAAGTAAGACAGACATGAATAAATATTTTTCAAAGCCAAAAAAAAAACATGTCTCAACCTAACCCTTCCTTCTGACCCATTTATAACTGGTTCTCTGTGATCTCTGGGTAGATCTCTTTATTGAGAATAACTAAACACTGGATTTGATAGCTGACTATGCATGTGACTGTTTCACTGTCCATCCTCCTACTTCAGTGCTAATTTAAGAATGCAAATCCTATGTGGTCAGATTTCTTTGAAGACAGTGAGAAATATTTATTTTATCCTGGCTAAAGTTGATCACACTTTCTGAAGTGAGCCCTTACATTTACTGCTGTTTAAAAGTTTCAGTAAACTAAAAAAAAAAAAATTAATTTAGGTCTTAACTGTAGTTATCACCACACTGCATTCAATTTATAGCCCAGCCTGGGAAAACATGAGCTGAATACAGCTGCTTCTGCCCCCAATCTTCCAGCTGAAACAGCACCAAGGTGGCTGAGAAGTGGACATGTGCTGTTTCCATGTCTAGACTGTCTGATCTACTATTTGGTGGAGAGCTCAGCTGGTGCCATATGTAAAACTCAACAGGTTGATTGACCAAACTCTTACAGATTTCAGTTAGTCATTTGGGATCACACAGACATGCTGAGAAAATCATGATGAACTAACCATGATCTTCACCACAGTTATCCATTTGGTACCAATGTAAGTATTTCCTTACTTTACTTGAGTAAGATTTTGTTTTGTTCAAGATTTCCTCCAAATGAATAATGCCAAAGTTTAGCAAACTAGCATAGTTCAATTTATTAAGTTACAAAGTAACATTCATTCTTCAATTTATGACAAACTCTGCATATAAATAAAGGAGCAGAAGCACCCTACTATGCTTTTTCATTCAGAAATAATGATTAGGAGGTAGAATCCAACTTTTTGTTATTTATAGATGCTGCCAAAGGTAGAAATGTTTATCAGATTTCAAATGCTGTAGTTGGAAATTGGCACTTGGCAGCTTTGAATGTAAAACTTCATCTTAGCAGGAGAAACTTGACTAAGAGTCAAAATTTAGTCAAGGAATATTAATAAATATAATGATTTATTAATAATAAATAAAATATGTATTCTGGTGCTATCCATCCATCCAGTATTTTTTTAATTTATTAGTTATTTATTTAGCTGGGCTGGGTCTTAGTTGTAGCATGTGAGCTCTTAGTTGGGGAATGTGGGATCTAGTTCCCTGACCAGGGATCGAACCTGGGCCCTCTACATTGGGAGTGTGGAGTCTTAGCTACTGGACTGCCAGGGATGTCTTTATGCAGTATTTTGAAGAACTTGCAGTAATAGCCACAGTTGTGGGTAGAAAAAACTCCAGTGTTGTTGATTTTTAAACATTTTTAAAGTGATATTAATATAGGCATGCCTTGTTTTTATCTCTCTTCACTTTATTGTGCTTTGCAGATATTGCATTATTTGCAGGCTGAAGGTTTGTGGCAACCTTGCCCTGAGAAAATCTATAGGCACCATTTCCTAACAGCGTTTGCTCACTTTGTATCTCTGGGTCACATTTTAGTAATTCTTACAATAGGTCAAAAAATTTTTTAAATTTCATCATTATTGTATTTGTTATGATGATCTGTGATCTTTGATGTTACTATTTAAAAATTTTTTTATTATTGTTGATTTTAAAATGTGTTAATTTTTGCTGTACAGCAAAGTGAACCAGTTATAGATATAAATATTGTACATTCTTTTAAAACTTCTTTTCCAATATAGGTCATTACAGAGTATTGAGAAGGGTTTTCTGTGCTGTAGAGTAGGTCCTTATGAGTCATCTATTTTATATAGCAGTGTGTATATGTCAATAACCTCCTCCCAGTTTATCCCTCCCCCACCTTTCCCTCCTGGCAACCATAACTTTATTTTCTACATCCATGACTCTACTTCTCTTTTGTAAGTTAATTTGTACCCCCTCTTTTTTAAAGTTTTCATATATAAGCAATTATCATATGAGATTTATTTTTCTTTCTCTGCCTTACTTCACTCAGTATGACAAGCTTCAGGTCCATCCATATTGCTGCAAGTGACATTATTTCATTTTTTTTATGGCTGAGTTGATGTTACTATTGTAATTGCTTTGGGGAGCCATGCACCTCGCCCATATAAGACAGCAAACTAAACAAACTAAACGTTGTGTGTCTTCTGACTGCTTACCGACAAGCCATTCCCCATCTCTCTCCCTCTCCCTGGGCCTCCCCATTTCCTGAGAAGTAACAATATTGAAGTTAGACCGGTTAATAATCCTAAGATGGCCTCTAAGTGTTCAAGTTAAAGAAAGAGTTGCACATCTCTCACTTTAAATCAAAAGCTAGAAATAATTTAGTGAGGAAGTTATGTCAAAAATCAAGATAGGCCAAAAGCTGAGCCTTTTGTGCCAGTTAGGCAAGTTGTGAATGCAAAGGCAAAGTTCTTGAAGGAAATTGAACGTGCTACTCCAGTGAACACACAAATGATAAGAAAGTGAAACAGCCTTACTGCTGACATGGAGTTTTAGTGGTCTGGATCTAAGATCAAACCAGCCACAACAGTTCCTTAAGCCAAAGCCTAGTCCAGAGCAAAGGCCTAAATCTCTTCAATTCTATGAAGGCTGAGAGAGATGAGAAAGCTGCAGAAATAAAGTGTGAGGCTAACAGAGGTTGGTTCATGAAGTTTCAGGAAAGAAACCATCTCCATAACATAAAAGTACAGGGGAAGCAGCAACTGCTGATGTAGAAGCTGCTGAGTTATGCAGCTCCAGCTAAGATAATTCACTGAAGGTGGCCTCACCAAACAACAGATTTTCAATGTAAATGAAACAGCCTTATCTTGGAGGAAGATGCCATCTAGGACTTTCACAGGTAGAGAGGAAAAATCAATGCCTAGTTTTAGAGCTTCAAAGACTCTCAGTTCAGTTCAGTTCAGTTGCTCAGTAGTGTCTGACTCTTTGTGACCCCATGAATCGCAGCACACCAGGCCTCCCTGTCCATCACCATCTCCCAGAGTTCACCCAAACTCATGTCCATGAGTCGATGATGCCATCCAGCCTTCTCATCCTCTGTCGTCCCCTTCTCCTCCTGCCCCTAATCCCTCCCAGCATCAGAGTCTTTTCCAATGAGTTAACTCTTTATATGAGGTGGCCAAGTATTGGAGCTTCAGCTTCAGCATCAGTCCTTCCAGTGAACACCCAGGATTGATCTCCTTTAGAATGGACTGGTTGGATCTCCTTGCAGTCCAAGGGACTCTCAAGAGTCTTCAACACCACAGTTCAAAAGCATCAATTCTTCGGCGTTCAGCTTTCAAAGACTCTAGTTAGGTGCTGATGCATCTGGTGGTTTTATGGTGAAACCAGGGCTCATTTACCATTGTAAAAATCCTAAGGTCCTTAAGAAATTTGCTATATTTACTCTACCTGTGCTCTGCAAGTGGAACAATACAGCCTAGATGATAGCACATCTGTTTATTACATGATTTACGGAATATTTTAGGCCCACTGTTGAGACTTACTGCTATTAAGAAGAAAGATTCCTTTCGAAATATCACTGTTCATTGACAATGCACGTGGTCACCCAAGAGCTCTGATGGAGATATACAATGAGATTAACATTGTTTTCATATCTGCTAACCCAACTCAGTTCTTCCCAGGTGGCTCAGCGGTAAAGAATCTGCCTGCAATGCAGGAGGTGGGTTCAACTCCTGGGTCAGGAATATCCACTGGAGGACGAAATGGCAACCTATTCCAATATTCTTGCAGGGAAAATCCCATGGACAGAGGAGCCTGGCGGGCTACAGTTGGTGGAGTTGCAAAGAGTCGGACATGACTGAGTACACACACACAATACAACACAACACTCATTCTGCAGCCAAGGGGTAATTTTGACTTTCAAGTGTTAGTAGTTAAGAAATACATTTTTTATTTTATTAGTCATAGTTGATTTTAACTAAACAAGAAAATCTATTAAAGCAATATCTATTAAAAACAAGCAATATCTATTAAAGTTCAGATAGAAAATAAAAGGAAAGCATTTTCTCTGATGGATCTGGGCAAAGTCAGTTGAAAACCCTCTGAAATGGAAAGGCTTTGTCCTTCTAGATGCCATTAAGAATATTCATGATTCATGGGAAGAGGTCAAAATATCAACATTAATAGGAGTTTGGAAGTTGATTCCAATCTTCACAGATAGCTTTGAGGGGTTCAGGATCCTGGAGGAAGTAACTGCAGATGTGTTGGAAATAACAAGAGGACTGGAATTAGAAGTGGAGCCTGAAGATGTGACTGAGTTGCTATAATCTCATGATAAAACTTTTTACAGATGAAGGATTGCTTCTTATTGATGTAGGTATGTTGTTCTTTCGGACATGAAGCTATTACACACTTACTAGGCTACAGTATAGCATAAACATAACTTTTATATGCACTGGAAAGCCAAAAAAAGTCTTGTGACTTTATTATCATATTCACTTTATTGCAGTAGTCTGGAACCAAATTGCAATATTTGCAGACTTGCAAAGAAAGGGGTTTCCCGAGATGGGATCTGCTCCTGGTGAAGATATTGTAAAGACTGTTGAAATGACAGCAAAGAAACTAGAATATTACATAGACATAGTTGATTGATAAGGCAAAGGCTGGTTTGACAGAATTGACTCCAATTTTGAAAGATGTTCAACTGTGGGTAAAATGGTATCAAACAGCATTGCATACTACAGAGAAATTGTCCATGAAAGGAAGAGTCAATAGATGTGGTTAATTTCATTACTGTCTTATTTTAAGAAATTTCCATAGCCACCCCCCTCTCAGAAACTACCACCCCAATCAGTCAGTAGCCATCAACATTGGGGCATGATCCTCCACCAGCAAAAAGACCTAACTTGCTGAAGGCTCAGATGATGGTTAGTATTTTTTAGCAATAAACTATTTTTAAAAAGTAAGATATATATGTTGTTCTTTCAGACATAATGGTATTGCACACTTACTAAACTTCAATAGAGCATAAACATAACTCTTATATGCACCAGGAAACCAAAAACAAAATCATGTGACTGTATTATCATATTTACTTTATTGCAGTGGTCTAGAACCAAACTTGTAATATCTCTGAGGTTTGCCTGCATACATCTTAGCACCTTTGCTATTTTTATCCAAATAGACTTTGACAAAGTAGGAAAATAATCCTTTTCATATTCATTTCTTCAAATGCAGAATCACTTTCATTTCCTCTATAACATACAATATTTCTGCTTCAATTACCGAAAGAATTCCTTCATTCTGAGCTTCTAATATGTAGAATTTTACAAGTCCTTGTAGTGAGAAGAGACTCCTATCAAAATTCATGGCCAAACCTGGTCCATGGCCAAACCTGGCCCTCACTCTCCTGACTTTGCTTCTCTGTGTAACTGGTGTCTGTGTTCCTCCAGTCTTGTGCACAGTTATTTGGAACTGTGATTTATGTGTGTTCCACTCTGTTGTCAGGCCTGTTCACTTGGTGCTGGGAGCTTGCATTCAACCTCAGTCAACCACACTTTAAGTTTCTGGGCCTCTAATCACAGTTTTCCTATGTATATGCTTCATATACATACACACACACACACACACATACACTCTTTCTCTATATATATAGAGAATGTGTTTCATATACATATATACATATATTTAATTTGTGCCCCAAACTGGTTGGGTCTCCCATTTGAGGATTTTTCAGACAGTCACTCTTTGTTTTTGTTAGGCCATTTCTTCGATCCATCTCCATTTGGATTTCTTTATTCAATTCACTGACTTTATATAGCTTTTTTATTCTTTGTTGAAGGGAAAGATTGCTGAAACTCTCTCGTGTTGCATTCCCCCCAACCCCCCACTGCACCATACTTTAGGTTTTTAAGGAAGTGAATTTGAGGTATGAAGATCATGAACTCATTGGAGCAATGAGTTCCTTTTACTGTATGAGAGATTTACGTAATTTATTTTTTAATACTTTATTATTTTATCAGCTGTGTTGGGTCTTTGCTGCAGCATATGGACTCAGTAGCTGCCTAGTGCAGGCTTAGTTGCTACGGGGCATGTGGGATCTTTGTTCTCGAGCCAGGGATGAACCCACATACCCTGCATGGCAAGGTGGACTCTTAACAACCAAGGACGTCTCATGAACAGCCATAGCTTTTCTTTGGATTTGCTATCAGATTTGACTTCTGATTTGCCTTCTCTGCAATTTGAAAGACTATTATCAGACACAGTACATGTCATTGGCTGAGTGTTATCCTCAGATTTCTCCAGGAGGCTCATCTCTGACTTGACGGTTTCTATTATCAACTGTGTCATTTATTTGATCATTGATTCAGCTGTCTTAACTATGGTATCCACAAGCATTTCACATTGACTGCTATTGTCTGTTGATCAACCTCTGCATGTCTTCATTGATTTTCTGGTTCTCACTATCCTTCTTTCCTCCATCTCTTGTATTTTCTCAAATATATGTGAATATGGATATAAGAGGATAGGTATATGGATATATGAGTATGATAATATTCATACAAGTCCTGGTCAAATTTCTCTTTTTTACTATCTGAAACTGGTCTTTATTTCAAGTTGGTTTGTGTGTGTGTGTGTGTGAACTATGAGTTATTAATTTATTTTTAATTGGAGGATAATTGTTTACAATGTTGTGTTAGTTTCTGCCATATAACAACAATGAATCAGCCATAAGCATACATATATTCCCTGGTCGAATTTCGTGAAGATTTGGTGAGTAATCTGCTCTGTTGTCCTCTGTTATTGAGGAGTTGTTGGTGTGCCTTTTGAGTTTGTTGGTGTGCCCTTTCAACATATACCTTTTTTTTTTTTTTATTTACAATACTGTATTGGTTTTGCCAAATATCAACATGAATCCGCCTCGGGTGTACATAAGTTCCCACTTCTGAACCCCCTCCCACCTCCCTCACCATACCAACCCTCTAGTACAAATGGTGGTATGATTTTTTTTCCCTCCCCAAAATACTGCTGTGTTCTGTCAGTCTTTGGGAATCTCACAGATACCAGCTTTTACTTAATTTACGTTGCTTTCAGCAAGTGTCTAACGGTGGCTCTGACTTCTGTGCACCGAGAAAAGTGCGATTGCCACTCTTCTCTGGTCTCCAGCACAGCGGCTGGTTCCACAGTGCCCTGCGAGGTCAGGTGCTCCGAGGTAAGTGCATGCTGCCCAGCGGGGCCACTCATTTTGCTCACGGGATGAGAAAGGACGCTTTACATGAGAACATACTTGTATTCTTCGTCCTCTTTCTAGTTTTTTTTTTTTTAGGTTGCTTTATCTTCAGAAGATTCCTGACTTGCTTTGTATAGCTGAGTTCAATCTCTGTCTGAAAAATGTGATGTATTTCTTAAGAACACCAATTCCTCACTGCATATGTTTTCCTAAGTCAAACGGATCCCTGAGTTCGGTGCTCCAGTCCGGGCATAGGAGTCGGGAAGGGGCTCCAGGCCGGCAAACACGCAGCCTGCTGCTGGTCTCTCCGGGGACCCCACTCCCCGGAGCTCCGCACCGAGATGGCCGATCCGCCGCCTGCCACGGTCCCTACAGCCTCTTGCCTGCTTTAGTTTGTAAATGACTCAGTTGTTCTCCCAAATCTAGAAGTGTGAGCTGAAGCTTTGTCCAGGCGAAGGGCCACAGGTCCGGGAAGGAAAGATTGAGGATAGGTAGGTGTGTATGGACGTCGCCTGTCAATGCCCTGGAAGCTTCGTCCTTAGCTCCGGAGCCCAGCAGGATGGAGCTCCCCAGAGGCAGGTCCTACGGGATTCTGGGATGCAACATCCTGGGAAGAACCCCGAGGTCCTAGAGGCCCTCTTAGATAACAAGGGAGGTGGTCCATGGGAGGCCCAAGGGAGGTGGTCCCAGGGCTCCTGGACCACAATTGGGCCTTCTAGCTGGCACTTCAAGCCTAACTAACCTCTACCCCATTCCCTTCTCTCTCGGCCACCCCTAAACCAGACTTTGTCTTGCAAGCTCCTTGCCCTCTTCTGGGTAGAAGTGGACCGGACACATTCAGTCCATATGGCAAAATAAATGTTAAGTCTAAGCCAAGCATAAAATGGAATGCCATCATTGGAAAACTATCTTCAGAAGTAATTATCATCAATAATTTGATACTTTATGGTTAAAAATTCAACTGAAAACTTAAAATTATATAATAGGTTGTACAGACAGTATCTCAAATGTGTCAGGCTTAGATTGTTCCTGTGGTCCTCATATTACACATTTGTGGAATAAAACAAATGTTTATGTTCACATCATAATATTACATCATTGATCTCATTAACGTTAACTCATGAAAGACATTTTTTAAGTAAAATATTCTAGAAGGAACTTTGTTCCTAGGATTCATAACTTGAATTGAAGTTTTTAAAACCCTTCATTTTTTGCTTAAAAATAGTTGGCAAACTGTAAGTTATCTTTTGTTTATTTAAAATTTTATCTCCCACAAGAAGCCAGAAAAGGACTAATCAAAGAACAAACAAGGAAGTAAATAATAAGCATAAAAGCATAATTAATGAAGTAGGAAACAAAAGATAGTGGAAATAATAAATCAAAATGCCGGTTTGTTTGGAAAAAATTAACAATATCAACAAATCAATAGCTAAACTAATTAAGGGAAAAAGGAAGTAAGCACAAAAAATACACAATAAGAAGGTGCATAGGGGAAATAACCACAGGAACAGAGGAAACTAAAAAAAAAAAAAAAAGACTATTTTGTACAACTTTATGTAAACAAATTTTAAACCACAGATAAATAATTTCCAAGGAAAAAAAATTCTCAAAATGGACCCTTGTGGAGGGAGAAAACAGACCACTCTCCATAAAATAATACAGAAATTTATCAAATAAATACACCTATATATACTATACATCAGACTTCCCTGGTGGTCCAGACCATAAAGCATCTGCCTACAATGTGGGAGACCCGGGTTCAATCCCTGGGTCCGGAAGATTTGGAGAAGGAAATGGCACCCCACTCCAGTATTATTGCCTGGAAAATCCCATGGACAGAGGAATCTGGAAGGCTACAGTCCGTGGGATCACAGAGTCAGACATGACTGAGCGACTTCACTTGCAAGTTACTTGCAATATATACCATATATATAGGGGAATTCTATCAAATTCCTCAAACACCAGATAATTCTAACATTATGCAAATTGTTCCAGGGACTAAAAAATGAAAAAAAAAAAAAAAAGCTAAATCCTTTTGTTAAGCAAGCATATAAATTAATTAATAAAATTAAACTTGTTTTTAAAATCCTGAGGGATCCACAAAGAACTATATTAGAACCAGTAAATGAGTTCAGCAAGGTTGTAGGATACAAGATCAATATATCAGTTGTATTTCTATACACTAATAATGAATAATCTGAAAATTAAATTAGAACAATTCCACATACAATAGCATAAAAAGAATAAAATATTCAGGAATAAATTTACTTAAATAAGGATAGGATTTGTACACTGAAAACCATAAAACATTATTGAAAGAAATTGAAGAAGATCTACAATAAATGGATAGACACCACCTGTTCATGAGTTAGAATATTGTAAGGATGGCAGTACTCTCCAGATTGATCTATTTAGATGCAACACAGTCTCTATCCCCGTGGCTTCCTTTGTGGCTCAGCTGGTGAAGAATCCACCAGCAATGTGGAAGACCTGGGTTCGATCCCTGGGTTGGGAAGATTCCCTGGAGAAGGGAAAGGCTACCCACTCCAGTATTCTGGCCTGATAGTTCAGCTGCTTTGGAAAACAGTCTGCCAGTCTCTCAAATGATTTAACATAGAGTTACCCTATGACCCAGCAATTCTAGATATCTACCTGAGAGAAGTAAAAGCATGCCAATGCAAAATCTTCTACGTGAATATTCATAGCTTTGTTTCTAGAAGTCAAAAAGTACAAACAACACAAATGTCCATCCGCTGGTGAATGGGTAAACCAAATGTGCTATATTGAAAAGGAATGGAGTACTGATACAGGCAACAACTGTGCATGAACGTTGAAATCATTATGCCAAGCGAAAAGCCAAAGAAAAGAGACCACATAGGATTCTATTTACATGAAAAGTCCTCAGTAAACAAGTTCTTAGAAAAACAAGTAGACAGGATTAGGGATAAGATGTGACTACTAATAGGTATGGACTTTCTTTTTGTGGTGATGAAAATATCTGGAATTATATATGTTGATCCACACACAACTTTGTGCATGAACTAAAAGCCACTGAATTGTACGCTTTAAAATGGTGAACCTTATGCTTTATGAATTATATCTCAGTAAAGCTGTCACTTTTATAACCTATATGAAAGTGGAGGTAAGACCATAGGAAAGAACTCTATAAAGTGATAAGGAATTACTTCCAGTTGAAGCTGTTAGGATATAAAAGTGCAATCAACTGGAAGCAAGTCCACGAACTGGTAGAAGGATAAATTAATCGTTCTGGCCACACAGCAGAATAGTATACAGCAATATAAAGGAAGGAACAACTAGTATTTTTAACAATTATGAATCTCACATTCATTATGCTACGTGAAAGAGGCCAGATGATACAAAGGGCTAAATACCATCTGATCCCGTTTGTATGATATTCTTTTTTTTTTTTTTAAGTCACTCAATAGTGTCCAACTCTTTGCAACCCCATGGACTATACTGTCCATGGAATTCTCCAATCCAGAATACTGGAATTGGTAGCCTTTCCCTTCTCCAGGGGATCTTCCCAACCCAGGGATTGAACCCAGGTCTCCCGCATTGCAGGCAGATTCTTTACCAGCTGAGCCACAAGGGAAGCCCAAGAATACTGGAGTGGGTAGCCTATTCCTTCTCCAGCAGATCTTCCCAACCCAGGAATTGAAGTGGGGCTCCTGCACTGCAGGCAGACTCTTTACCAACTGAGCTATCAGGGAAGCCCATGATATTCTAGAAAAGGTAAAATAATAAAGAGAGGAATTAAATCAGTGCTTGCCAGAGGGTAGGAGTGGAAGAAGATTGACTGCAAAGGGACAGGGAACTTGTTGGGGTGATGGACGTGTTCTGTATCTTGCCTTTGGTGCTGGTTGCCTAGTGTGATACATCAATGATAAATCAAACTAAGCACTTAAAAAGTAGTGAATATATCATACTTCAGTAAACCTTCCTTTTTAAAAAAGTTTGAAACTATACTTTATATGCTGACTTTTGTGTAAGGGAAATAAAAGTTTATATACAACCCAGCAATCCCACTGCTGGGCATACATACTGAGGAAACCAGAATTGAAAGAGACACGTGTGCCCCAATGTTCACTGCAGCACTGTTTACAATAGCCAGGACATGGAAGCAGCCTAGATGTCCATTGGCAGATGAATGGATAAGAAAGCTGTGGTACATATACACAATGGAGTATTACTCAGCTATTAAAAAGAACACATTTGAATCAGTTCTAATGAGGTGGATGAAACTGGAGCCTATTATACAGAGTGAAGTAAGTCAGAAAGAAAAACACCAATACAGTATATTAACGCATATATATATGGAATTTAGAAAGATGGTTAACGATGACCCTATATGTGAGACAGCATAAGAGACACAGATCTAAAGAACAGACTTTTGGACTCTGTGGGAGAAGGCGAGGGTGGGATCATTTGAGAGAAGAGCATTGAAACACGTATATTACCATATGTGAACTAGATCACCAGTCCAGGTTCGATGCATGAGACAGGGCACTCAAAACCGGTGCGCTGGGACAACCAAGAGGGAAGGGACAGGGAGGGAGGTAGGAGTGGGGCTCGGAATGGGGGACGCATGGTGGATACACCCACGGCTGACCCATGTCAATGTATGGCAAAAACCACCACAGTATCGTAAAGTTAATTAGCCTCCAATTAAAACAAATTAATTTTTTAAAAGTATATTGTGTCTGCTTATTTTTGTAAAAGGAAAGATTGGAAAGATAGACCAGAAATTTAATGAGATTGGCTTGCCTAGAGGGGCTAGGTGGGAATTCAGAGGGAGGAAGACAGGAAAGAATGAGACTTTTCTGAATATAACTTTTTCATATAGTTTTGACTTTTTAACTATGTTATATTTTACATATTCAAAAAACAAGAGTAAATCAATGAGGATGGGGGAAAATACTTAACATTTTAAAATGAACTTAGCTGTAAGTCAAATTGGTAACAAACTCATAAAAAAGAAAATGATTAGTTCAAGAACTTTGAACACAGTCCTCTTCTAAAAAAAAACTTTTTTATTTTGTATTGGGATATAGCTGATTAACGATGTTGTGATAGTTTCAGGTGTACAGTGAAGGGACTCAGCCATACTTAACACATGTATCCATTCTCCCCCAAGCTCCCCTCCCATCCAGGCTGCCACATAACACTGAGCAGAGTTCCCTGTGTTATACAGTAGGCCCTTGTTGGTTTTCCATTTTAAATACAGCAATAAACACAGTTCTCTTAACTGGACATATTTCTGAGAGTTTAAAAAATCTACAAAGAAATCTTGAATTTTACCTGATATTTTTGTTGTTGACGGTGGTATGAGTGTAACAATTCTGAAATCATTTTGTGTGTATTGTAGGATTGAACAAATGACCTAAATATATTGATATTGTTGGGAGTGAATGTTTTCACTGTGGAAAAAGGAAGATGCCGAGAGAGAATTAGCCCCTGGCTCCGGAAGCTAAGCTGTGGAGTTTATTAAAACCCTTATATTATTAAATTATTATAATTAAAAATGATAAAGTAAACAATTTAAATTAAAAGTAAACAATTTCACAGAACAGCAACATCAGAGAAGGTCACTCTGTGATGGTGATAGACCCAAAAAAGCAGAGTTACCTTATAATCATGTCCACCACTTCCCGGTGGCTCAGATGGTAACGAGTCTGCCTGGAATGCGGCAGACCCAGGTTTGATCCCCCTGGGTTGGGCAGATCCCCTGGAGACAAGCAAGGCAACCCACTCCAATATTCTTGCCTGAAGAACTCCCTGGACAGAGGAGCCTGGTGGGCTACAGGCCCTGAGGTTGCAGAGTCATATACAACTGAGCAACTACACTTTCACTTTCACTTACAATCATGTCCAAACACAGACAAAAAAATTAAAAAAAACAACATGAATATTGTTTATTGTTCTAGTTGGTTTTTTAAATTTTATTTATTTACTTATATTTTTGTCTGTGCTGGGTCTTGTTGCTCCAAGCAGGCTTTCTCTAGTTGCAGCGAGTGGAGGCTACTCTCCAGTTCTCATGCAGGGGCTTCTCACTGTGGTGGCTCCTTTTGTTGCAGAGCACGGGTCCAGTCCCATGGGCTTCAGAAGTTGCAGCACTCAGGCTCGGTAGTTGTGGCACAGAGGCCTGGTCACTTGGCGGCATGGGGAAATTCCTGGACCAGGGATGGAACCTGTGTGCCCCACATTGGCACAAAGGCCTGGTCACTTGGCGGCATGGGGAATCCTCCTGGACAGGGGACGGAACCTGTGTGCCCTGCGTTGGCAGCTGGACTGCTATCTGCTGGACCACCCCGGAAGTCCTTGAATATTGTTTAAACCACAAATGGCCTAACACTGTGAGTGGTAGCCTTGTTCCCATGCTTCTCTCTTTCTAGATTAGAATTAAGATACCTGCCCATAGAATTAGTTTTGCCTCCTTATCAGCCATATTCAGAGCAAAACCCACTCCCTCAAACCTTTCTCCATAATAATCCAACACAAACCCGAATCCTGCCAAGTTCTTCCTGACACCCTCCCCCTGGGACATTCCATGGCTCCCCAAGTTGAGCGGTTTCCCTTGTCCCAACAGGTCAATAAACGTAACTTTGTTCAACTACAGGTGGGCTTCTGGTGGCCTTTGGCTGATGAAGGAACTTTACAATACAGATGGAGAACACAGAAATGAAAGGAAACGTCTTGTGGTGTTAGAGTGAAACTAGGGTTATCCATTCAAATGCCATGATTTTTTTTTTTTAATGTGTTCGTGTATCTTCTAAATCTGTGCACTGGGAAATGATACTCCAGCAGCACTGGACATGAATATCTCCCAGATTTTGATTTCTAAATGTTTCCCATTTAAAAAGAGCCAGGGCTTTTTGGAGAAATGGTTGATTCCAGGACTGCGGCAGGGAAAGTGTGAGGTAAGCCTGGAATATGTTGTGTGACAGAAAACAAGAAAAATATGAGGACATGTCAAAGGTCACAGGCATGAGCTTGAGAGGCTGCCACTGGTTAAACATGAGACAACTTCTGCATCAAAAATGAATAATTTAAAAATATGCAATTATAAATAATCTATGAGTTCACAGTACTGATAATATTAACAATATAAAAGGAGCAGGAAAAATGTTTTTTTAAATAAAAGAATGCCAATCAATAAATGTAGAAATTATACCACTGAAAAATTACCATTTTTGTAACAACTAGGGTTAATGATTGATTCACACAAGAATCAATGGGAAATAAAACCATTGGGTGGGTGCCCTGGAATAAACACTGCATTTTCCTTCACCACAAACAAAACCCTACCCCAGCGTGCAAGATTGTTGAACAGGTTACTCATACCGTTTCAAAGTATCTCCTCACAAATTACTGATGTATTACAAAGGGGAAAGTCTTCAGGCACGTCTGCAGTGGAGAATTCTGCTGGACACTGCCTGAGCTCAATGACAAGTCTCACATTACCATGAATAGCACAAGAGTACCTCCCCCTGCGAGGCATTGAAAAAGACACATTGTCTGGGTAGGATTCCTGTCAAATGGACTTGGCTCGAATCTAATAATGAAGAAACAGACAAACCAAAATCGAAGGGTGTTCTGCAAAGCAATTGACTTGAACTCTTAAAAGATAACAATATCACAGAAAAAAGGGGTAGATGGGGCAACAGTGGCAGCAGTAAAGGAGATGAAAGAAACATTATAACGGATGCACTGTGTGATTCTGGGTTTAGGGGAAAACCATAGTTACAAGGGACATTATGACAACCACTGGGTATGACCTAATATATGATGTTTATATTAGATCATATTACATTGATGTTAAATTTTCTGAGGGCAATAATTATGTCGTTATGAAGAATAACCTTATTCTTAGTAGACACAGGCAGAGGAACGTATCCTGATGTTTGCAATGAATTCTCAAATGGCTCATCAAAAACTATGTATAGGTAAATATATATATATATATGACAGAAACAGCAAGAACCTAACTGAAGCAGAAGATATTAAGAAGAGGTGGCAAGAATACACAGAAGAACTATACAAAGAAGGTCTTACTGACTCAGATAATCACCATGGTATGGTCACTCACCTAGAGCCAGATATCCTGGAGTGTGAAGTGAAGCATGCCTTAGGATGCATTACTATGAATTAAGTTAGTAGAAGTGATGGAATTCCAGCTGAGCTATTTCAAATCCTAAGAGATGATGCTGTTAAAGTGCTGCATTTAATATTCCAGCAAATTTATAAAATTCAGCAGTGGCCACAGAACTGGAAAATGTCCGTTTTCGTTCCAATCCCAAAGAAGGATAATGCCAAAGAATATTCAAACTACGGAAAAAGTGTACTCATTTTACATGCTTAACAAGGTTATACTCCAAATTCTTCAAGCTAGGCTTCAGCTGTATATGAACCAAGAACTTCCAGATATACAAGCTGGATTTAGTAAAAGCGGAGGAACTAGACATCAAATTGCCAACATCTGCTGGATCATAGGGATGATCCAGGGAATTCCAAAAAGACGTCTGCTTCTGCTTCACTGATTACTGTGTGGATCACAACAAACCGTGGAAAGTTCTTCAGTTCAGTTCAGTTGCTCAGTCGTGTCCGACTCTTTGTGAGCCCATGAATCGCAGCACGCCAGGCCTCCCTGTCCATCACCATCTCCCGGAGTTCACTCAGACTCACGTCCATTGTGTCCGTGATGCCATCCAGCCATCTCATCCTCTGTCATCCCCTTCTCCTCCTGCCCCCAATCCCTCCCAGCATCAGAGTCTTTTCCAATGAATCAACTCTTCTCATCAGGTGTCCAAAGTACTGGAGTTTCAGCTTCAGCATCATTCCTTCCAAAGAAATCCCAGGATTGATCTCCTTCAGAATGGACTGGTTGGATCTCCTTGCAGTCCAAGGGACTCTCAAGAGTCTTCTCCAACACCACAGTTCAAAAGCATCAATTCTTTGGCACTCAGCCTTCTTCACAGTCCAACTCTCACATCCATACATGACCACAGGAAAAACCATAGCCTTGACTAGACGGACCTTAGTCAGCAAAGTAATGTCTCTGCTTTTTAATATACTATCTAGGAAAATTCTTAGAGATGGGAATACCAGGCCACCTTACCTGTCTCCTGAGAAACCTCTATTCGAATCAAGAAGCAACAGTTAGAGATAGACATGGAACAACAGACTGGTTCCAAATTGGGAAAGGAGTACGTCAAGGCTGTATATTGTCACCTTGCTTATTTAATTTATATGCAGAGTACATCATGCAAAATGCTGGGCTGGAATCAAGATTGCTGAGGAAATATCAACAACCTCAGATATGCAGATGATACTCTAATGGCAGAGAGGGAAAAGGAACTAAAGAGCCTCTTGATGAGGGTGAAAGAGGAGAGTGAAAAAGCTGGCTGGACACATNGAGGAAATATCAACAACCTCAGATATGCAGATGATACTCTAATGGCAGAGAGCGAAAAGGAACTAAAGAGCCTCTTGATGAGGGTGAAAGAGGAGAGTGAAAAAGCTGGCTGGACACATTAAAAAAAAAAAACAAAAAACTAAGACCATAGCATCCAGTTCCATCATTTCATGGCAAATAGATGGGCAAAGAATAGAAACAGTAACAGACTTTATTTTCTTAGGCTCCAAAATCACTATGGATGGTGACTGCAGCCATGAAATTAAAAGGCTTGGAAGAAAAGCTATGACAAATCTAGATAGCATATTAAAAAGCAGAGACATCACTTTGCTGATAAAGTTCTATATAGTCAAAGCTGTGGTTTTCCTAGTAGTCATGTATGGGTGTGAGAGTTGGACCATAAAGAAGGCTGGGCACTGAAGAATTGATGCTTTCAAGTTGTGGTGCTGGAGAAGACTCTGGAGAGTCCCTTGGACAGCAAGGAGATCAAACCAGTCAACACTAAAGGAAATCAATCCTGAATATCCATTGGAAGGATTGATGCTGAAGCTCCAATACTTTGGCCACCTGATGCAAAGAGCTGATTCCTTTGGAAAAGATCCTGATGCTGGAAAAGATTCTGATGCTGGGAAAGATTGAGGGCAGGAGAAGGGAGTGACAGAGGATGAGATGGTTGGATAGCATCACTGACTTAATGGACATGAGTTTGAGCAGACTCCAGGAGATGGTGAAAGCCTGGCATGCTGAAGTTCATGGGGTCACAAAGAGTCAGACATGTCTTAGCAACTGAACAACAAACAACAATTTAAAGTATTTCTATAAAGGCCATTGTATAGAAGTCAGCTTAGTAAAACAAATGAGAATTTTTCCCAACGGTTTCTCTTTTTATCATATTCTTTATTATGTTTGGATTGAAGCTCAATGAACATGGATACGGAGAAGGCAATGGCACCCCACTCCAGTACTCTTGCCTGGAAAATCCCATGGACGGAGGAGCCTAGTGGGCTGCCTGCCGTCTATGGGGTCGCACAGAGTCAGACACAACTGAGCGACTTCACTTTCACTTTTCACTTTCATG
Source organism: Redunca redunca (assembly GCA_006410935.1). Classification (NCBI taxonomy): domain Eukaryota; kingdom Metazoa; phylum Chordata; class Mammalia; order Artiodactyla; family Bovidae; genus Redunca; species Redunca redunca. The sequence continues at coordinate 105,398 of SJYQ01002647.1, read as the reverse complement.
CACTGGAGAAGGAAATGGCAACCCACTCCAGTGTTCTTGCCTGGGGAATCCCAGGGACGGGGGAGCCTGGTGGGCTGCCGTCTATGGGGTCACACAGAGTTGGACACGACTGAAGCGACTTAGCAGCAGCAGCAGCAGAACATGGATAATGGTACATAATCGTGGAGTTTTTTCTCCTCGCAATGTTTTGGAGGTAGAAATGTATATTGATGATGTTTTAATTCATCCAAATATAACATACAGAATTCCCAAATAGTATTTTCTCTTGAAAGCCTCATGACCTAAATGTGACTAAATAAAATAAATTTAGTTCTTAAAGATTAGCATGTCCAAAGTTACGAATGTTAGTACCAAACAATTCTATAAAGATTAGAATTAAGATTTAATCTTATTTTTATGCTTCACATTATTTCATTTATTTATTTTTATTTATGGCTACTCTGGATCTGTGTTACTCCATGTAACACAGGCTTTCTCCAGTTGTGGCGGGCAGAGGGGCCACTCTCCAGTTGCGATGCATGGGCTTCTCATTGCAGCGGTTTCTCTTGTTGCAGAGCACAGGCTGTGGAACACAGGCTTCAGTAGTTATAGCACACGGGCTCAGTAGTTGGGATGCATGGGCTTAGTTGCCCTGTGACATGTGGACTTTTCCTGGACCAGGGATCGAACCTGCACTAACAGGTAGAATCTTAACCAATGGACCACCAGGGAAATCCCACATTATTTTAAAATCATAAAAGTATAAATTTTTTCTTTAAAGTATTTTTTATAAAGACCATTGTTGAAGTCAGATTAGTAAAATAAAATGAGTAGTTAATTTTTTTTTCAAGTTTCTTTCTCATCATAGTCCTTCTTAGGTTTGGATCGAAGCTCACTAAGAATATTCTTTCAGCTCAAAAAGAATATAGGTTCTTTCTAAGGTTATCCAGTTAACACTGTCTTTCAGTCTTTGTATTAACTGTCATTAAATTTATAGTTATTTGTAAATTATCAGCAATTGATTTTGTGTAATTCATAGCTTTCACAACCATTAGTCACTGTGGCATACATCATTTAATCTGCTACATATACATACATTTGTACATATAAAACTTAGAAGTATTTTATATTTGGAAGAAAATGTAAAAAAAAAAGTAAAGTTACAGCACAAAAGAGAAAAAAATGGATTGATACTTTTTAAATTATAGTAATATATGCCTTTTAGAAAGAGGGCAAATTTATACCTACATGTTGGTCTATCATGGTAATAAAAAATAACATTACAATTTCTTTTTTATGTTTAATTTCTGCAAATTTGTCAAAAAGATTTTCTTTGCACATTCATGTTCAGTTGACAGTACAGACAGATACGTCAATCTTTAGTCATAGCTTATGGAAAAAGAATTCCAATAGGAAGAGAACAAACAAATGACCAAGTTTGGCAGAGATTCATGAAAGTGTCTTTTCACAATGAATTCCAGAAATTGCAATCATATCTTTACCTATTTTTTTTCAGGACTGATTCTAGTGGGTTTAATTTGTCTTCAACTGAAAAGTTCTAACATACAAGGCATTTCAAAGTGGCCACACAGAATGACAGGATTGAAATATGTCTATTTCTTCATCCATACATTTTATTGTGAGGATTTTATTTCAAATGTATGGTTTAAAGAGGCATATGGTGGGAAAGGTTAGTTAGCAGCATGAAGGAGCTCAAAGCCAGAGCGAAAGACACAGAACTCACAAAAGTATGTGGTTAATGAAATGTGGTATGAATATTTGTTGCGGTAAGTCATGTCTGACTCTACATACCATACAATATTATTTGGCCTTAAAAAGGGATGAAATACTGACACATTCTATTCCATGGATGTATCTCTAAGACATTACTACAAAGTGAATGAAGCCAGAAACAGAAGGACAATTATTGCATAATTCCACCAATAAGAGGAACCTAAGTAGTCAAATTCATAGAGGGGGAAATAGAAAGGTGGTTGCTAGGAAGTAGGAGGGAGGCAGATGAGGAGTTATTGTTTAGTGGGCATGGAGTTTTTGTTTGGGATGATGAAAAAGTTCTGGGGATGGATGGTGGAGATTTAACTACAATATGAAGGTAATTAATGCCACTGAAATATACATGTGTAAACAGTTAAAACTGTTAACTTTATTTGATGTACATTTTACAGTAAAAAAAAAAGGTCTTAAAAATTGCTAGGTAGCAATAGAAAAGATAAAATAATAAATAAAATAATTTTAAACTGCTAAGTAAACAGAAGCAAGGGGAAAAACCACTGTAGCTCAAATAATAGTAATAATTTAAAAAAATAAATAAAAGCATGCTGCTGAGCATGCATGTCATGAGCTGATTTGGTACTAATTTGCCTGCAGAATGTAATGTTTATTAAAGAGTAAGGAATTTTAAAATGTGCTAATCTGAAGGTGCTTTATTTTATTTTTTTTTTTTTTATAGTGTACTACTAGTTTTTATTTAGGAGATGGAGCTTTCACTTTACCCCATATTTTCCTCAGAGGTAGACTTTGTTTTTGTTTCAATGAGTTCTTCTACTCGAGCCAGAACACTTTCAATCAAATCAAATGTGAAAAGAGCTGAATGTAGGACCT
>SJYQ01002647.1:78136-94193 GCA_006410935.1 Redunca redunca | reverse complement strand
CTTGGACTGCAAGGAGATCGAACCAGTCCATTCTAAAGGAGATCAACCCTGGGATTTCTTTGGAAGGAATGATGCTAAAGCTGAAGCTCCAGTACTTTGGCCACCTCATGCGAAGAGTTGACTCATTGGAAAAAACTCTGATGCTGGGAGGGATTGGGGGCAGGAGGAGAAGGGGATGACCGAGGATGAGATGGCTGGATGGCATCACGGACTCGATGGACCTGAGTCTGAGTGAACTCCGGGAGATGTGTCGTAAAGAGTCGGACATACCTGGCGTGCTGTGATTCATGGGGGACGACTCTGCGACCCCATGAATTGCAGCACGCCAGGCCTCCCTGTCCATCACCATCTCCTGGAGTTCACTCAGACTCACGTCCATCGAGTCCGTGATGCCATCCAGCCATCTCATCCTCGGTCATCCCCTTCTCCTCCTGCCCCCAATCCCTCCCAGCATCAGAGTCTTTTCCAATGAGTCAACTCTTCGCATGAGGTGGCCAAAGTACTGGAGCTTCAGCTTTAGCATCATTCCTTCCAAAGAAATCCCAGGGTTGATCTCCTTTAGAATGGACTGGTTCGATCTCCTTGCAGTCCAAGGGACTCTCAAGAGTCTTCTCCAACACCACAGTTCAAAAGCATCAATTCTTTGGGGCTCGGCCTTCTTCACAGTCCAAGCAGAGACTAAGGTCCGTCTAGCTTTGATGATACAGACCTTTATCAGCAAAGTAATGTCTCTGCTTTTTAACATCCTGTCTAGGTTCATCATAGCTTTTCTTCCAAGGAGCAAGCATCTTAATTTCAGCTGCAATCACTGTCTGCAGTGATTTTGGAGCCCAAGAAAATAAAGTCTATCACTGTTTCCATTGTTTTCCCATCTATTTGCCATGAAGTGACAGGACCAGATGCTAAGATCTTGGTTTTTTCAATGTTGAGTTTCAAGCCAGTTTTTTCATTCTCTTTCACCTTCATCAAGAGGCTATTTGCTTCTCACCTTCTGCCATTGTAGTGGTATTATCTGCACATCTGAGGCTGTTTATATTTCTCCCAGCAATATTGATTTGAACTTGTGATTCATCCAACCCAGCATTTCGCATGATGTACTCTGCTCATAAGTTAAGTAAGCAGGGTAACAATATACAGCCTTGATGTACTCCTTTCCCAGTTTAGAACCAGTCCATTGTTCCATGTCCAGTTCTAATTGTTGCTTCTTACCTGCATACGGGTTTCTCAGGAAACAAGTAAGATGGTCTGGTACTTCCATCTCTTTTAAGAATTTTCCACAGTTTGTTGTGACCCACCCAATCAAAGGCTTTAGCTTAGTGAATGAAACAGATGTTTTTCTGGAACTTCCTTGCTTTCTTCATAATCCAACAAATGTTAGCAATTTGATCTCTGGTTCCTCTGACATTTCTAACCTCAGTTTGTACATCTGGAAGTTCTTGGTTCAACTACTGCTGAAGCTGAGCTTGAAAGATTCTGAGCATAACCTTGCTAGCATGTGAAATGAAATAAATTTTATGGTAGTTTGAACATTCTTTGACATAACTCTTCCTTGGGATTGGAATGAAAACTAACCTTTTCTAGTCCTGTGGCCACTGCTGAGTTTTCCAAATTTGCTGACATATTGAGTGCAGCACTTTAACAGCATCATCTTTTAGGATTTTAAATAGCTCAGCGGAATGACACTGAACAAAGCTCCACTAGCTTTGTTCGTAGTAATGCCTCCTCAGGCCCACCTGATTTCACATTCCAGGATGTCTGGCTATAGGTGAGTCACCACGCCATGGTGAATATCTGAGTCATTAAGCCCTTTCCTACATTGCTCTGTGTATTCCTGCCATCTCTTCTTAATCTCTTCTGTTTGTTAGGCCCTACCATTTCTGTCCTTTATAATGCCCATCCTCACATAAAATGTTCCCTTAATACCTCCGATTTTTTTAACGAGATCTCTAGTTTTTCCTATTCTATTGTTTTCCTCTATTTCTTTGCACTGTTCATCAGGGAAGGCCTTCTCTCTCCTTGCTATCCTCTGGAACTCTGCATTCTCTTGGCTATTTCTTTTCCTTTCTCCCTGACTTTTCACTTCTTTCCTTAGCTGTTTATAAAGCCTCCTGAGACAACCACTAAGTCTTTTTACATTTCTTTTTCTTGGAGATGGTTTTGGTCACCGTCTCCTACACAAGAACTATGAACTCCGTCCATAGTTCTTCAGGCACTCTGTCAGATCTAATCCCTTGAATGTATCTATCACTTTCACTGCATAATCATAAGGGGTTTGATTTAGGTCATACCTGAAAGGCCTAGTGATTTTGCTTACTTTCTTCACTTTAAGCCTAAATTTTGCAACAAGGAGCTCATGATCTGAGCCACACTTAGCTCCAAGCCTCATTTTTACTGACTATATAGAGCTTCTCCATCTTTGGCTGCAAAGAACATAATCCAATTTCGGTATAGACTATCTGGTGATGTCCATGTGTGGAGCTTTCTCTTGGGCTGTTGGAAAAGGGTGTTTGCTATGACCAGCACACTTTCTTGACAAAACTGTGTTAGCCTTTGCCCTTCTTCACTTTGTACTCCAAGACCAAACTTACCTGTCATTTCAGGTATCTTTTCTTACTTTTGCATTCCTATGCCCTATAATGAAAAGGACATCTTTTTCTGGTGTTAATTCTAGAAGGTCTTGTAGGTTTTCATAGAACCAGTCAACCTCAGCTTCTTCGGCATCAGTGGTTGTGGCATAGACTTGGATTACTGTGATGTTGAATGGTTTGCCTTGGAAACGAACCAAGATCATCCTGTCATTTTTGAGACTGCACCCAAGTACTGCATTTTGGAGTCTCTTGTTGACTGTGAGGGGTATTCCATTTCTTCTAAGGGGTTTTCCCACAGTAGCAGGTATAGTGGTCATCTGAGTTAAATTCTCCCATTCTCATCCGTTTTAGTTCACTGATTCCTAAGATGCTGATGTTCACTCTTGCCACCTCCTGCTTGACCACAGCCAACTTACCTTGATTCATGGACCTAACCTTCCAGGCTGCTTTGCAGCATTGCTCTTTACAGCACTGGACTTTGCTTTCACCACCAGATACATCCACCACAGAGTGCCGCTCCTGCTTTGGCCCAGCCACATCATTCTTTCTGGAGCTATTAGCAACTGCCCTTGCTCTTCCCCAGTAGCATACTGGACACCTACTGGCTGGGGGGCTCATCTTCTGGTGTCACATCTTTTTGCCTTTCATACTGTACATGGGGTTCTCCAGGCAAGAATACTGGAGCGGGTTGCCATTTCCTTCTCCAGGGGATCACGTTTGTCAGAACTCTTCCCTGTGACCTGGCTTGGGTGGCCCTGCACGTCATGGTTCAAAACTTCACTGAGTTACACAAGTCTCTTTACTGTAAGGCTATGAGCCATGAAGAGGACAGTACTACTGTTTTATTCCATTTTAAAAGTTATACATGCATATGGTTATATTCAAGCACTCTGGAAATGTCTGTGATCAATAATATGTGATTCCCTTGTAGTGAGATTTCAAGCTGTGGCTTTTCCAGTAGTTATGTATGGATCTGAGAGTTGGACCACAGTGGGATTATAGGGAACTTAAATACCACAATCTGGGCCCAATTCAAGGTGGGGGAAAAGAAGCCACACAGAATTTTTGAGTGCAAAAAATAAATATAAAATTTATTAAAACACCCACAATATTTTAAAGATACCAGGAGTAATACAGTTCACAAACCCAGTTGTTTGTGTAAATTATAATAAAATACAAATCAAAAAAGGATACATACTTGCAATTTCTAGGCACCCTAAATTAAATCTGCTGAAACACTGGGGGAGAAGGGAGGGCAAGGAGGGTAGCTCAGGAGGCAAACCAATAAAGTGGGAGGAAAAAATATTAACAAAAAAGTAAAAATTATACAAAATAAAATTATCAGCATAAATTTACTGTACTAAGAATATCTACAGTTTAATAATACACATCCTATTGCCTTGAGACATTGCAAAAATCTACCATTCATCCATCAACCCCAGATAAACTTCATTTCAAGTAGCCACAGTTACAAAGTCAAGACGGAATATTCAAGTATGGTTGTTAAGTTCACCTCCATTGGAAGCCAAGTAACCAAACAGGAATTCAAAGAGAGAAGAAATAAAACACATCAAAAAGCTACAGGGGTTCTAGATTAAGTCTAATGCATTAATATGCCACAATATGACCTGCCCTTGTTTCTGTAATTAGAACAGATGAAAAAGAAATTACATCACTCCTGTTTTTCTCCTCCTTTTTTCCCCTCAAAAGAAAAACAACAAAAAAGTACTGGAACCAAGAAAATTTGGATATTCAATGAGCCAAATAGAATTTTTAAAATCCTCATGTGACAATGATGAGTTATCCCTGAATGACAGGTAGTCAAAATGAGAAAAGAGAGCAGACACCACCACTACAAAAAGCATCCCTGATATCAGAAGAGGAGCAAACGAGGAAGTAGGCCAACTCTCACCGATTCTTAGGCCAAAAGCGACTGTAGACCTTGCACTTCTGTGCCGCAATCTCTGCTCAGGGAAGAAGCCTATTGCTTTTCTCTTGTTGGCAGCTCTGCTGAAGGAAGGGCTGGGAGTGCCAAGACGGGGCCTTGCACATGGAAAACTCTCCCTGTGCGTGTGAGTGCGTGCGGGACTGTATAACCTATGCTGGGGGTATGCAACTCGAAAAATATTCAGGTTGGTCCAGGGTATGTTGAAGTTGGCCATGTACTACAGCAGATGCAGCTGGTTAATAAAAATAGGTTGTGAGGGAGTCATTTAAAATGACAGCAACAATGACTGAAAAAGCTCAATGAGATGGGCATAGGAAATTCACATTTTATTCAAAAGCAAAACTTAAAAGGAAACAAAATAAAAGTCAACCACAGTCCTTCCTTTAAGCATTCTGCCATTTTAACTGAAGAATGAAAAATAAAATGACCCCAGATTCTTCAAGGTCAAGTAGGTCATCAAATGGACAACCTGTATGTATCAGGCCCTCCTGGAATCTACTTTACCAAAGTTGTCACGATGTCCTATGTTTGAGGTATTTAAAAAAAAATTATTGTGACAGTGGATGACGCAAAATGGAGCTTCCTGTTGAATTTTTTAAATGTCAACTTTTGTGGACCCAAGAAGAAATTTAGAATAGCACCAACTAAAAACAGCCTCAGTGGCACCAAGTGAGCAAAGCTCCTTCCTTTAGTTTGAACACGAGGGGATACCAATGAGAGGCAGAAGCAATGCTGGGGCAAAGGCTGTGAGGAGCAAGGGAATGAGCCCCCTGCCCACCACGGTCCTGGCCAGTGCTGGGGAGGACGGAGGCCCATCCGGCCCACCCTGGCCTGCAGAGCACCTTTGGAACTCTCAGAGACATCTAGTCAGCACCCTGGACAGCGGGAGAAAAAAACCGTCGGCTATGAGAATGCCTGCCATGTTAGAAGACACAGGAGCACCCGACTCCCCTTCCTCCAAAGAACCCCCCAAGACCCATTCACACTTCCTTCCTTGATAGACCCAAGAAGACACATGTGAAACCAGCGTGCCCACCACCTCCAAGCCAGGCAGGCCCACTCCCCGCCCCAGTAAGAGGGCTGGCTGCCGTCGAGACTTGCGTTTCTGTCTGGCCAGCAAGGGAAGAATAAAACAAAACAGAAAAACTGCTCAGAGCAGGTTCTAGCACGTAAACAGAAGTCTAAGGAGACAGCACCAAAAGGGGGGCGGGGGAAGAAGCCGAGAGAGACTGGAGCCCACCTTGTTTTTGGTTGGTTGTGGTTTCAGAACCTTGATAGCACCTCAGCAGGACAGGATCAGGGACAGTCACATTAAAACACCATAGCACCATTTTATTTAGACTATTTCAATTCATAAAAATGCTTCCTAGTCCATAAAACACACTTCAGTAACAAAAGGAGAGAGATTGGTTGAGGCACGTCGGGGCTATCATTTTAATTTTCCACAGCACTGCCCTGGTGTGAGATCTGGCGGTGGTCAACTTCATGAAGCCTGGCTGGGTTCTCTTAATGGAATCAGGTTACCATCTACTCACTGTCACCCGTCCTCGCATACCCAGTGCTGTCGGGTACAAAGCAATTAAGATCTGCTCCTTCTTTCCTTGCTTCCGCACTTTTAAAGTCCCTTGCTCTGCAAACTACTGTTTCCAAAAGAGGCTGGTGAAAGGACCAAGAGGGGCGGGTATGATCTCTTTCCATGCGCACCTGTCATCTCAGTGAGACGGCAAAGCAGTACCCATGAAGCCAGAGTGTGGGAAACCTAGGCCCTGCCAGAAAACACACCAAACAACAACAAAAACAAGAAACCTCAAAAGCCATGAAACACTTCAGTCAAGATTTCTGATGGTTAGATAACGGTTTCTTGAGCTAGCACCAGTTATTTTGCGAGAACCTGCCGCAAAGCGATTTTTTAATTTTAAAAACTTCTTAGCACAAAACTTTGCAAGTACTTTCCTTGCACGCAAAAAAGGCAGGGAAAACAAAAGAAGAACCAACTGTCTGCACTGCACGTGGATGGCGTCTGTGGACAGGGCACACTGGGGGAGATGACTCTAGGACTCCGTCGTCTCTGTTGCTATACTATTATTCCTAAAACTTGGTCATGCTGTTAGGTTCTTTAGTTGCAATGGCTTTATTTTTCTTCTCATGATAAAAACGTCTGTTAATCATCTTTCAGACTTAAAAAATGATAGTGCCAGTAAAAAATAAAAATTCGATTTTTCTCTTTAAGAAACCTTCAGCAGCAAGGGGGAGGGGATAAAGAGCTGTGCATAGTTACTTTTTAAACATACGTCTAAAGCATGCTAATTTAATGACTGAGATTTGAGGTAGGTTATACATGTAGTGTGTAAAAATCAGCATGGGCTTGAGCATGGCAACAGCACCACCTAATCTCTGAAACACCATTCTGGAGGGCATGGGGACGTCCAATGGAGACTGCCTCTTGACTCACTTCTCAGCAGCCTATTTGCTAATCTAGAATTTATGAACCAAAGGCTGTTTGGGCTGAGGGGGACAGACATCACATGCTTTTAGATTGTATTGGTTTCTCCTTTCATCTAATGGCTTTGCTACCAAGGGGTGATGAGGGGAAGAGTCTACTGAGCACACATCAAGGAGATTCATACATGCCAAGTATCAGAATCGCCTGGGTTACACTCGGGACCTTCCAAGCCAACAGCCAACCTGGGGCTTTCCCGGGTCATACAGACGGTCACATTCTCCAAATGTTTTGTAAAATATTGTATTTCTGGTTTAAGATAATTTAAAATGAAGTTTTCAAGGCACCCCCGTATCTACCTAAGCACGGAGTCAAATGAGACCTGCATAAGAGTACTGATGCGTTAAGCAAAATAGCATTTAAAGGACCCAACTTTTCCTCAAAACTAGAAAATCAGCATGCTCATTAAAGACTCTGCTTCCTTTAGCTTGTCAAACTGAAGGTCAGAGGTTTTCCTATAAATCTGAGTTCTGAATAATTCGAAATCCTGATAAGCTCTTGGGTATTTATTTCAAAAGCAATAATATTTCATTTTTGTCCTGTAAAATAAATGCAACTTTACAGAATATGGTAAAAGTGAAGGCTAGACAAAGCACGTTAAATATTCAGCTACTATTTACAATTTCTCCCACAATTACATGTTAAAACATACTTTTTTCAAGTTGCTGTTTAAATCTAGGCAAAAGTGCTTAAAAATTTTTTTTCACTATTTACAATTAAAACCAGACCACATAAATGCTTAGGATATCTCACAGCGACTGTCCGCCAGTGCTTCTGGAACAGCTACAGTAAACACCCAGCGGGTCAATTCTCAGCTCTTACACAAGGCACCTGGAAGCTCAGGAACTTGCCTTTAGCATCGTCATCTGATTGTTAAACTCATTTTAAGAAGACCCACATCTGAATAAAACTGCTCAATAAATATCTGATGTTTATCTCAGGGTTTGGCTGTCAATCACTGTGTGGCCATATTCCCCTCTGTGTCCTTATGAAGCCTCTCACGCACCACAAACATCCACACGGGTAGCTGGACATCATTTCTGCTAATACCACAGGAAGAACAAACACTCCAAGAAGTCTGACTTGCTGTCGACGGATGTTGCTTCCTACCTGTCAGGCCCAACCTCTTAACAAATGTCAAAAAAATTAAGCACCACATTCTCATTTCAAAGAACTGAACGAATGCACCAGAATTTTAGAATGGGCATGTTCAAGTGGGTGGAGAGGGGAGGAAGGAAAGGAGAAAATGACCAAATAGAGAAATGGCACCAAATAGGGAGGAAAATCATAGCTACCTGCTGAAAATGTTTGACTCTTGCATTTAAGAATTGTTAAGTGTAGGCCCACTGCTCAGATGATAGCATGGAGGGGGTGGGCTCAGGTGTGAGGCATGCACCATTGTCCAATGTGGAATCCAGGGATAAGGAGATGCGTTCCTGCTGTCACACTGCTGTGCGGAGTTCCCGCGGTGCGGCCTGCCCGACCAAGGAAGTCCCAGCACAGCACTACAGCGCCAGGCTCTGTGCCGGCTTTTCACAGCTTGGGTTCGACTTCTTGTTCTTAAAGATACAGTAGCCCTTTTCAGTATCAGCATTGACTTTGGAGGCTTTTTTTTTTTTTAAACCTGCCACTAAGACAAATTCCTTCAGCCAGTATTCATTGGCTAGTCGGCTTGGTGGAAAAAGGCTCCTGAGAACCTCTCGATTCCAGCTCCGTCCCGAGGTGCTGCCGAGGGGACCACGGTACCACGTGACTTGATAGCTAACGGACAGAGAGGATTCAGTGTGGAGACTAGCAAGCTTGAAGCTATCTACTTCCAACCTGGTTTCGGGGGAAATCTATGCCAGCATCTCAGGTGCCTGGCCTGGGGTGCGCCTGCCCCCCATACCCGACTCCAAGCCAGTGACTGGAAAAGGGACCCCAGGTGTTCCTCTACAGATTCTCCCATCCTGCTGAAGAGGATGGAAGCTGTCCTGAGGGCTCCCTCCCCGAAGGGAAGGGTGTCTGTCAGGGGGACGCAGTGGGTGGCTACAGCCTGCACTTGGCTCATGAGGGGCCGATGGCTGAGAGAACCTCGTCATCTCCCAAGAGGGCCAGGCTCACCAGGCCCAGCACAACTGGGCAGGAATGAGTGCTTCTGGCCTTTCCTGCCGATCCTTTACCATTACAATTGTCACTTAAAAAAAATCCAATAAATACACATTTTAAATGGAATTTAAAACTACTCCTTTGTGAAAGGACACTATAAACTTTCTTTCCATTATTGTGATATACAAGGATAGAGTTTTAAAAACGAGAAAATAAAAGCCCCCCAAATAAGGGAGGAAAAAAAAACCAATGTGGAGATATAAATATTAAGATCACGAAAAAAATCACCCGACAGCCGTAGTTTCTTCTTCAAAGTGCTGGGGAAGTTGCGGGGGGGGGTAAGGGTGGGGCGGGTCAGTTCTGAGGTTTGGACCATAAATACATATATATGCGTATCTATATATGTATATATAGATAAAAAGACTTCTGCACCCCCAACCCGCCCCCAGGCGTGAGGGCGAAAGCACCACAGAGGCAGCTCGGGCCTGGCCCGACGCTGAGGTACGCTGGCTCCCTGGCACCCTGGCACCTAGATCCAGCGGCTGTAGGGGCCGGTGACCTTCGTGTAGGCATAGGAGGACACGGTGACCGCTGAGTCCGTGGGCACAGCCAGCGCCTGCCGGGTGGGGACCATCCCCTTCTTCTCCTTATGCTGGGACTCAGGGACCATGGCGCCCCCCCACTTGCGCTTCTTCCCATAGAGCTTGGCCTCCTGATGGCCCAGGCCCAGCCGGGCGGCCTCCTCCTGTCGTGCCCGCGCCCTCTCCGCCAGCTGCTTCATCTTCGCCTCCCAGAGCGCCAGCCCGTGGTTGGGCTGGTTGAGGTTCTTGTGCTGGTAGAAGACCAGCGAGATGCGGGTGGGGTGGCAGCGGTTGGGCTTCTTGAGGGGCGTGGTGGCGTGCAGCTCCCGCCGGGCACACTCGATGAGGATGGAGCCGTGGGCGGGGGCCACGGCCACGCCGCCGATGTTCTCGTCCAGGAAGTTGTGCTCGCTGTCCGACCACAGCTCCTCCTCCTCCTCCACCCCACCGGCGCCCTTCTCCTCCTTCACTGTCCCCTTGTTCGGGGGCCCCTCTGCCGTCCCCTCCTCCAGGCTGAAGGGGTCCCACAGCTTCTCCTCGGACTTCAGGGACCCGAACAGCTTCTCACTGGGGCCCAGGGGCATGCCGAAGGACTGCCAGGCTTTGTCCAGCTGGCTCGCCCCCGGGGTTGGAATCCTCCCCTCCTCCCCTTTCAAGGGGCTCCACAGCTTGTCTTGGAATCCAGGACCACCTTTCAGGGCAGAGCTGAAATCCCCTGCCCCTACCCCCCACGGCTTCTCAGTCAGGCCGGGCCCAGCCAAGGCCGAGGTGTTGCTTCCAAACTTGCAGGGGCTCCATGGCTTGCCTCGCAGCCGTCCTCCAGGCTGGGGGGCTGGCTGCTGTCCCTCACCAGGAAACAACCCCCACTGATGCTGGCCATCAGGGAAGTGGGTAGGGGTCAGGCAGGCACCCCCAAAAGAACCGAGCTTATCAGGGATAACGGCAGAGCTCTCCACAGGAGGGAACACACCCCAGCTGCCACCCACGCCGTTAGTCCTCTTGGGGGACATGCTTGGGCCTCCTGAGTACTGTCCCCATAGATGACTGGGACCCCCATTCTGAGATGCCTCAGGCAAAGGTGTTTTGCCCATCTTGCCCGGCTCTCTGGACACAGATTCAGCGTGGAGTAGTGGATCTACTGGCTCTTGCTTGATGGATCTGTTGTAGCAATTGGAGCTCTGTGCAAAGGGAGAGGGGTCCCTGGACACTGGGTGGATCTGGGGGGCCTTCGGAAGCAGATACTCCTTGGGGCCTGGATAAGCAGGCTGCTGGTGGTGAGAAGCGGGGTGGTGGGTGTCTGTGGGAACAGCCTGACCGGGCAGCTCGGCAAACTCAGCACCACCGTAGGCCGGGCTCAGGCTGTTGTGCAGAGCGTGGAGGTCTGGCTTCTTCTCAAAACTGCTGCTGCCGCCACTGTGCCCCCAGGCACCAGCACCCAGGAATTGAGAGGGGAAGACCGGGTTGCTGGATGGAAAGCCGTAGTAGCTGAACGCCGGAAGTGCGTACTTGGAGTGGAAGCCGTTGACGGCGGCCAGGCCAGGCTGTGCATAGTGGGAGTGGTAGGAGTACACGCTGTTCACGCTGTACGGGTCGGAGGGCCGGCAGCTGCCCAGCACCGAGTAGCTCTCCACCACCGTGTTGCCGCTGTACTTGAAGGAGCTGAAGGGGCTCTGCGGCTCCACCTTGAGGGAGGGTTTCAGGCTTTGCTGGGACAATCCACCCTTCAGAGAAAGGCCTGAGGAAGACAGGAGGTGAGGCAGAGAAGGAGCACAGAGAAGCACCGCCGCAGAAGCTTCCTCTTCTGAGAGATTTCCTCAGCCAGGCAGGCAAGACGCATGAGGCTGGGCTTGCTCCCGGCACCGCTCAGCTTGGCCTGGCCCCAAGGAAGCCCTGGGAGAGCGGCCGGCCAAGCTCTCGGCCCCCCAACCCAAGCAGACCCCCACCTGTCCTCACTGAAGTGCCCCTGTGCCAGCTGCTGCAGAGATCAGGGCTGCCCCACACCGAAGACCCTGCTGCCCCCCTGCGAGGGGAGAGGGCAGGCTGGGGGACACCCAGCTGCCCTCTGGGAAGATGGGGGACCTCCGTGCACTTGTCTCCCAGGTGCCTCCCATCGGGTCTGGGGTCCTCTGTCGCTGACTGACAAAACTGATGGTTCAGATGGCTGAGAGATTCCAGTACTTTTCTGTCTGGAATTCTATCTCAAGGCAGGAAGAGGGGTGGTAAGGGCCCCCCAACCTGACGGCACCATGCCACCCCTGCTGGGAACCCTCTCCCCACACACCTGGGTCAGTGGTGATGCCAGCCAGCTCCAGGGCCTCCTGCTTGATCTTCTCGGGAGTGCTCAGCTTCTCCTTCTGAACCTTCTTCTTCTCGGCTGCCGCCTTCCTGGCTTCAAGCTGCCGCTGGCGGCAGGACTTGGCGGGCTCGGGCAGGCGCCGGACCTCGCGGGGGAAGGCGGTGAGCACCTGGATGGCTCCGCTGCCCACCTTGGCGTTCTGGTTCTCCTCACTGCCGAACTCGTCCGTGCTGGCCATCTTGTACAGGGGGAGCACGTGCAGCTGCTCGTCCTCAGGGATCTTGCCCACGCAGCGATTGTCTTCCTTGGTCAGAGTGCACACCTGCCCCAAGCAGAGAGGGGTTACGGGAGTCTGACACTGAGAGGGAGGGGCTGAGCGGCCCACGTACAAGGCCGTCCCCTTCCCCAGACAGTCCCAACCCCAGCTATCCGTTATCACTTTCCGGAGTATCTAAAAAGCACACTTGTCTTGGTTTATACAGTTAACAGTATCAGCAACATTTAGAGTTTGCTTGACAGTTTTCAACGCACATCCATTCACTTTGCCTAACAAGGCTGAGAGGGGATGAGATGACTGGCTCTGGGTCAAACAGCCAGAAAGGGGCCAGGTCAGGACAGGGAGATGTGCTCTGCCCTCCACTATCATCACTGCCAGGACATGTCATTACCCAGACCCCAGACCTTCCACCATCGTCCTTCTTGCCCTCAACACTCATCTCCTTTTCTTCTTAAAATTGAAAATTGTATGTGCTGGTGGTAGAAAATTTACAGCAATACAAAGGACATGAAAATTAGCTCCATAATCCCACCCACTAGAAATAACCCATACATATACATGGTCATAGACAGGCTCACTGTTTAATAATTAAATAGGATCATTTATGCTATGTATGTGCTGTGTGCTTAGTCACTCAGCTGTGTCCGACTTTCTGCAACCCCATGGAATGTAGCCCACAAGGCTCCTCTATCCACAGGATTCTCCAAGCATGAATACTGGAGTGGGTTACCATGCCCTCCTCCAGGGGATCTTCCCAACCCAGGGATCGAAACCAGGTCTCCCGCACCGCAGGCAGATTCTTTACTGTCTGAGCCACCGGAGAAGCCCATACTATGCACAGTTTTAGAATAACATTTTCTTACACAGTATATTTTCTTACATGTTAGATATTCTTCCCCAATACGATTTAAGAGCCACACTATGTTATTCCACTATATCAATGTGTTAACCTACTTAACTAATCCCTCATGACTGTGTAAAGCTGTTTCTCATTTTTTCCTATTTAAGTAATACTTCTATTCTTTCACTGAATTTTCTAAGATACTTAATTCCCTGGGATGAACACTATGAAGAGCTGTCACATACTGCCAAACTGTGTTCCAAAAGGATTTAGCATCAGTGCTTCACTCACACTGGCAGAATTTCCAAATTTCCTATACTTTTGTTGACATTTTTGCCATTCATTTAAAACTTTTCACTTGTTATCAAAATGTATCTCGCCACTGGAATATGCTTCTCTGATTACTAAGGCGGTCTGACTTTTTTCTGTTTACTCTCTTTACTCTTTATTGACTATATTTTATTTTCTGAATTCTTGATGTTCTCACATTTGGGGCCTTGATCTTGAAGGGACTGACCCTCCCCAAGACTGCATGCTCAGCTGCTTTAGTTGTGTCCGACTCTTTGCGACCCTATGGACGTAGCCCGCCAGGCTCCTCTGTCCATTGGATTCTCCAGGCAAAAATACTGGTGAGGGTTGCCATGCCCTCCTTCAGGGGAATCTTCCCAACGCAGGCACTGACCTGCATCTCTTACGTCTCCTGCATTGGCAGGTGGGTTCTTTACCTCTAGTGACACCTGGGAAGCCTCGCTAATTCCTATAGGCAGCAAATGAGCCCCTGCATTGCAACTTGGATACATAAACCAACCTATCCCACCCCAACCATCTCCTTTATCAAACTCTCACACACCAAATACTCTCCCTGTCTTAAATCACTCCATAGACACCACCTCTAAAGCCCAGAGCCTGAAGAAATTATTCAAACTATCCACCCTAAACTTACTCAGTTTCTTTATCCTGCTTTGCTTATTCCGTTTTATGAAATCCCCAGTAAAGCTGTGGGCCATTCTCTCCCCTCTCTGCCTCCTGAACAACCCTACTGCTGCCCAGTAAGCTGCCAAATTAGCACGCCAAGGCTGTAAGTGTCCTTATCCTAGGGCCACTGCACTAAGTTGTACTGAGGACACCCTCCCTGTGGTTTACGGAAAGGAGTCTGAAAGTACTGTCCATCCACAGGGGACTGGCTAGTAAACGGTGACAGAGCCACACACAGAGCCCTAGAACATGCTGAAGTAAACTGACATCCACCAACCCAGAAAGCTATCCACCGCATGCTCCTGAGTTCAGAGAAGCAAGGTCATGGCACAGCACATACACATGTGCAAAATGTATACAGCTGTGCACACACACACACACACACACATTCAGGTATCTGAATGGATGGCCATCACAATGCTAACACAGGTTATCTATGAGACATCAGGCAATTTTTACTTCATACTTTCTCATATTATTAAATTATTTTAAGAATAATTGTTCAGGTAGGAAAAAAACCCATTATTCATTTTGGAAAAAAAACCTTATTTTTCACTTCATTCTGGAAGCTATGGGATCCAAATAACCTGACAGTGCTCTTATCTCCCAGTGGTCTGTCCTCCTTCCCTGCTCCTTTCCTAACCCTGAAGGGCCCCCTCCTTCTCTATATTTCAGCTACAAAATCCTCATGGTGCAGTGCAGACAGAAGCCTGCCTCATCTTGCTTTTTGGTCTTGAACATGGGACAAGATGGGGAAGTGAAATCCTAGGGTTGGGCCGTTCATCCCATGGGGGCAGAAGCGACGCTGATTCTAGGAGTTCCTTTCTAGTTGAACATGCCAGTGCCCTTGGCTCTTCCACAGCCCCCAGGGGCCCTGTCTCCCAGGGCCTAGGTAAAAAGCAGAGAAGAGAGCCACATCACTCCTTCCAGGCTGCCCCCACCCAAGCCCAAACCTCCTCCCTTCTCCATCTCCTACTCACTCTTCTGGGGCCTGCATCCAGGCTCACGGCCCTAGTTATGAACTAAGTGCTCTCTAGTCTCAATTCCGTTTCTCTAGACCCTTCTTTTTCCCAGCCTACTCTACGTCTCCGCCTGGACATCTAGCAGGCATCTCAAAACAGAATTTTCTTAATTTTTAAAATAACTTTTTAGTTTTATATTGGAGTACAGCCAATTAACTATGTTGTGAGTTTCAGGTGGACGGCAAAGGGACTCAGCCATAAGTATACACGTATCCATTCTCCCCCAAGCTCCCTTCCCACCCAGGCTGCCGTAACATTGAGTTAAGTTTCCTCTCCTATATGGTAGGTCCTTGTTGGTTACGCATTTTAAATACAGCAGTGTGTACCTGTCCACCCCAAACTCCCTGACTGTTCCTTTCTCCCATCCTTCCTCCCCAGCAACCGGAAGTTCGTTTTCAAAGTCTGTGAGTCTGTGTCTGTCAAAACAGAATTCTTGATTTTCACCTCAAACTGGTCTTCTCCTGATATTCTACATCTCAGTAAATAACACTAACACTTGCCTAGCTGCTCAAGCAATTCACACAGCCCATGTCCAGGCCATAAGCAAAAATACCCTCAGCTATGCCTTCAAAATCATCCCAAACCCGTCCAATTACTCCTCACCCCCACTCTCACTTCTGCCCAAGCTCTGTCTGTCACCTCTGGACAACTGTCCTGGCCTCTACCTGGCCTGCTTGCTCTGGTTCTCCCCCCATCCACCCCTACTGCAACATATTTTATTCTCCATCTGCAGGAGCAAGAGAGTGCTTCTGACTTTATAAGTGAGATCTTAGCACTCCCAGCTGAAAAGCCTTCCAGGGCTTCTCATCACACTCAGAGCACAACCCAGAGCCCTCCCAGCCCTCCATGCCCCCTGCGACCCCAGCCCTGCCTGCCCCTCTAATCTCACTCCTCTGAGCCTTCGCCTGTGCTGGTCCTGGAGCTCCCCACCCCCACCCCCA
>SJYQ01002647.1:60274-77995 GCA_006410935.1 Redunca redunca | reverse complement strand
CCCACTCGGCCCCTTACCTCCACATCTCTGCTCAGGTGCCCCTTCCCAGACAAGGCTCCCTCCACTTCATCTAAAAGAGCGTCTGTGCTCATCTCATCCCTTACCCTACCATATCTTCTCCTCACAGCCTTCACTGCTACTGGACATCATACCACATACTTGGGCAGCACACTGTCCATTTTTTACTCCCCAGCATCTAGAGCAGTACCTGGGGCACCATAAACACCTGCCCAATGAATGAGTCAAGAGACTGTTTGGACTTAAATCCAAGTGTTCAGAGAGACCTGGAACCACACTTTAGCTAACTGGGGCACACTAGGTGCCCAAGAGGCTGCATTCTGCAGCATCCACCCAAACCAGCCCTGTCCCTGCATTTCCCAAAGAAGCTGGCAGAAGCAGGCAGTCTGGCAGGGTCTCTCCCAGGCTTGAGCCCACCTGTCTGCACAGGGCAGGTGTGTGCCCCCTCCCAGGATCATCTCATAGGTGGGGCTGTGACAGCTCACGGGCTTTCTTACCACTGTGCACCCGTTGTAGAGGTTATGCTGGTCCTTGTGGGCGTGGGCACAGAAGTCCATGCAGGCTGTGACCCCTGAGAAGGGCCGACCTTCCTTCAGCCCCAGACGGCAATCAATCGCTATTTCCTCATTGGTCACCTGTGTAGATTGCCAAGGAGAGCTGCTCAAGCGACCTGAGATGAACGGCCCTGGCTTGGCATGGGGGAGGCTAGGGGAACAGAGGGAAGGACGGAGGGAGGAGGTTAAGGAACACAGCTGTCTTGTACGTGCGCTGCAGGAGGGAGGTTTTATGGCTGAAGCCCCTGCGGGGGTTACTTCCTTCTGGATTATCTCAAGTCCCCCTTGCCTCATCTACGGAGTGCAGAGGTGACTGGTGAGAGAAACTCAAGCCTCCTCAGTAGAAACCAGAGCAGAGGACATGGCGGATTATGAAGGGGACAGAGATAAAGACTAAGGATAGAGGAAAGACAGTCTGGGGGGTGGTGAGCCTGGTGTAAACAAGAGGTCTTAACAAAGACCTACATTGCTGCTGTAGCACTGGCTGGGCTTTTCCCGCCAGGAGCCCACTCTGCCACTGCCACACAGCAGGGAGCTGGGCAGAAATGGGGTGCCATGTGGGCAGAGAACAGCCCAAGACTCAGTACCTGGTTCTGATAGGCCTGGGGCGCCAGCCGCTTATACAGGGGAGCAACTTCAGTGGCCAGGTCCTGGAAACTCTTCCGGAGCACTTCTTCCTGTGGAGACAAGAACAGTCACACACTCCCAGAGCAGCTCCGCCTGGTAAATTCTGCACCCTGGAAATCTACCTCCATTCTAGAACCTCTGCTGGGCTCCCGGTGGCAAGGTAAGAAGTAAGGGGCCGTCAGGTATCTTAACAGTGTTTCCTCCAGGAAGGGTATGGGGCCAGGTCTGATTTAAAGCTGGAGATGCTGAAGCTCACCAGAGAAGACACTCCTGAGAGTCTGGTCGCCTTGACTACCAAGCACCTGCTCTGCCAGGCTCCAGCCCAGTGCCGCTCAGAATACCTAGAACAGGTTCCTGCTCTTATTGAGCACTCGCTCAACACCCTTGGTCAGAGAGGGGGATGGCAGCTGTGTACAGGCATGAGCAGCAAGTGTGGATCCTTCCTGCAGTGGTCCAGACAGGTAAACAGAGGGAGGGAGGGGCAGCTGAGGCCTGCGCTAGGAGTCCCACAGCCTGCCAGGCCCAGCACCTGTCATGAGACAAGTACACAGACAGGCTCAACGTTCTATCCTTTAGGACGTGCATCATGTCAGGTGTTTAGTTAATTCTAATTAAATAAAATAAAAAATTCAGCCCGTCCACTCTATTAGCCACATTTCAAATGCTCAGTGACTACAAGTGGTCCCTGTGGCTGTCTGTTGTCTACAGAGAACATTTCCATTATCACAGAGAGTTCCACCAGACAGTGCTGACCTCAATGAAGCACCCCCCAAACAGAGAGCTTAAGGTATTCACAGCCTTTCTCTAGCTCTCTGAGGGTACCAAGTAGGGCTACAGGGGCTCCGAGCCAGCCCTGAACACAGGATGAGAAGTTTACAGAGAAGAATGAGGAGGAAGAGGGAAGGAAAAAGTCACACTCAGAATTAGAAATAGAAGGGTGAGACCAATGGCTCAGCCGCCGGTGCAGTGGGGCAGCAGAGCTACCAGCCAGCCTCACTGCACCTCCCTGGCTACCTTCCAGATGCTTCCACGAGCACACGGGGCCTGAAGCCGGCACAACATAGGGGTGAGGACTGTGAGCTCTGGGGAAACACAGGCCAGGGTTAAATGCTGACCTCACCATCACTGCCACACAGCCTCAGGCAAGCCATCTGCCTCGCCTGTAAAGGCAGCAGTAATAGCGCCTAGTCTCAGGGTGTAGTAAGAGTAACTGAGATTCTTGCGAGGTTCTGGGCAGAGGACCCAGCACTTAGTAGGTGCACAGGAAATGGTAGCTGTCATAAAATTAACTGAGATTCTTGCGAGGTTCTGGGCAGAGGACCCAGCACTTAGTAGGTGCACAGGAAATGGTAGCTGATGGGACAGAGGAAATATTTGTTTTCCATGTATCGCTTTCATTCATGATAATTCCTAGTTCCTGGTGGCTCTGAGACGCCTTCATTCATTGAAGCAACTGCATTTGCTGCTTCTGAGGGAGGCAGGGTGCTGCCATAAATAAAAGTCTAGCGTCAAATTAGACTCAGACTAGGTTATGTAATAGTCAAAAAAGCTGGCCTTGAGAGAAGAAAAAAGAGCTTCTAAATTTGGACGTGCTGCTTCCTTTTATTTCTGAAAAGCAAAGCTTGGAAGTTTGAGCATAGAAATTTATATGTGGTTTAGGAAAAAAAAATGTACCCCAGGAGTCCTTGCCCCCTGAAAAGGGGGGAAGCCCTTCTGGTACAAGGAGCTTGGAGAGAGCTGGAAGGTAGAAAGTGGGATCAAGGTACTGCCCAGATCCAGTACCCCCATCCTTGCAGTAGCAGAGGCAGGAGGGAGGGGGGCTTGGAGGAGCCCACTGCGGCCTGTGCCTGGCTTTGCCTCTGGACTTCAAGGGGAGAGCCCCTCGGGATGGCCTGCCCAACCAAGCCAACAGAGGGGAAGCTGCAGAGGGGGAGGCAGCCTGGCTGGACACTCCTGGCTCCCAGCCTACGCTCAGCCTGCGGAGGAGACCCTGAGACCCTTGTCCTGTTGTTACTGGGTTGAGGAAAAGCTCCAGAGAGCAGAAGGAGGCCTCAGGCCTAGAGGCAACATCATGTGGATGCCAGTCCAGTGCCCAAGGACCACACCAGGTCCCCAGCAGGGGAGAGCAACGACCTGGACAACTGGACAACTGCAGAGAGACGTGTCCCCAGCAGCCGGCAGGATGAGGGAAGTCTAGCATCAGCCAAAAGGTGGCCTGAGGCCCCTCTTCCTGCCACACCTCACACCCAGGAAGATATTTTGCAAAGAATGGAGGGAAGCGATAACCCTTAAGAGGGCCACATTCTAATGAGGAATCAGAACATTTACCTTAAGGAGACTTTTCTAACTGCAAGAACCTGAGGCACCTGTAATTGGTAAGTCTAATTTTTCACTGGTCATATCCTTCCACATCATATCACATAACTTGTTTCACTGCAAGATAAGGTCAGTTAAAAAAAAAAAGGAAGTTCCATTTTCTGCACATCTGAGCCTCAGTGTACTAATCCTGTGTGCCATCTGGACTGTTAGAGGCAGCACGTGGAATAGGGTGAGTGGGAAGGTCCTGGGCTCCCTATGGGACTCTGCTCACCTCTTTGGGGTTGTCCCCTGCGAGGCGGAACTTGCGAGGAGTCTTGCTCCGAGCATATTTGCAGCCATTGAAGTACATGCTCCAGGAACAACCGAAGGAGAAGGAGGCACCACAGGTGTTTGGGTCTTTGCCTTGGCAAGCGCAGGTCCGGCTGCAACATATAACATGTTAGGCATCCAAAGCACATTTTTTTGTTCTGGAATTTTCCCTTCCCTGAGGGGGAGGCCCTGCTGTTGCCTGGCATCCGCCAGCCTCCCACTATTGGGATGACATCATTCCCTCCCCTCAACTCCTTTCCCAAGTCTCTACCCTTGTGGGCAGAGGACCAGTTCTGAGTAGCCTGTTGGGCTCCCACCCCTGAGCCTGAAGGTCTGAGAGTCTGCTGCTGGGAGAAGCACCTGGGTTGTGTGAGATGGCTGAAAGGACCTACTCAAAAATCCACTCAGGTTTACACTTGGCCACGACTTTAATATCTTGATCAGCTTCAAAACAGACCACTCAAAGAGGAGAAAAATGTGAACCACAGAGTTTGAACATGCCTGATTCCTGCAGGCCCAGGTGCTGACAGGCCTTTAAAGAAATTAACACTGACATTACCACTCAACACTTAATAAAACCCAGAAATAATCTAAATACCCCTCAATTGGGGAATGAATAAACAAACTGTGATGCATCCACATGGTGGACTACTATTCAGTGGTGAAAAGGAATGAGCTCCTGATACACACATCCATAGATGAAACCGAGAAACACCGTGCTCAGGAGAAGAAGCCGGACTCAGGAGGCTACCCGCTGCACGGTTCCCTTCATGTGACATTCTTATAAGGACAACCCTACATAGACAGGAAACAAGGTGTGTGGTTGCCAGGGGTGTAGGGGAGCCCCAGGCTATAGAGGGCATGGTAGAGTTTGGGGCCGAAGGAGCTGTTCTATGTCTTGATTGTGGTGGTGGCAGCTGCTGCTGCTGCTAAGTCGCTTCAGTCGTGTCCGACTCTGCGACCCCAGAGACAGGAGCCCACCAGGCTCCCCCGTCCCTGGGATTCTCCAGGCAAGAATACTGGAGTGGGTTGCCATTTCCTTCTCCAATGCATAAAAGTGAAAAGTGAAAGTGAAGTCGCTCAGTCGTGTCTGACTCTTAGCGACCCCGTGGACTGCAGCCCACCAGGTTCCTCCATCCATGGGATTTTCCAGGCAAGAGTACTGGAGTGGGATGCCATTGCCTTCTCCGTGGTGGTGGCTACATGGCTATAAACATCTGTCAAATTCCTCAAACTGTATACCCCAAAGGATGAATTTTACTGTAAGTAAAAATACCTTAATTTTTAAAATGGGGAGGATCCTGTAAAGATAGGTCTTATGACTGTCAGTGATGCCTTATATTAGTGGGGCACTCACACACGTTTCCACACTTGTCACCATTATTAGAGCCTCAGAGCCAATTCAGGGCAGAAAGCAGAGCTAAGCTGAGTCAAGAGACCCTCCCCAGCCAGGGTCAGACCTCAGGCCAGCTCTGTGGGTGAGCACTCTTTCTACCCCAGTCCAAAGTCTGCGGAACACACAGGGCGCTGACCCCGCCACTGGGACCATCCACATACTCATCGTTGAGGCCGCATCTCCGGCTGGTGGGGTTCCCGTACTTCCGGAGGGTATCGGTGAGCTCCTGGTAGAGGGTGTCTCCGAGGCTGCGGGGGATGCCCTCCCAGGCCAGGATGAGGATGACGATCACGGCATTCTGGCAGTGGTGGCCCGCCCGGTGCCGCACCAGGCAGAGCAGCTTCTCTTCCAGCGTGTGCCTGCGGATCACCTGTGGGGAGGCGGGGTGGGGCGCTGGGAACCACAGGAGCCGGCGCCTGTGCCCGGCCACGGCGGATGCCACACCCCCCTCCCCTCTGCCCAACAGAGCCAGGGTGCAGCTCTTCCAGGCAGGGTCCCAGGGGTGTCACAGCCTGGCGACAGCAACCACACAGGCTAAAGGAGCATTGTAATTCGGAAAAGAAAAACATTAAACTGCAAAATGAAAAATAACTACTATAAAACCTAAGTAACTGATGATTTACATAGACTTAGGAATAAAAATAAAACTCAGCAGTAGCCACGGGACTGGAAAAGGTCAGTTTTCATTCCAACCTCAAAAAAGGGCAATGGCAAAGAATGTTCAAACTACTGCACAATCGCAGTCATTTCACATGCTAGCAAGGTAATGCTCAAAATCCTTCAAGCCAGGCTTCAACAGTACATGAACCGAGAACTTCCAGATGTACAAGCTGGGTTTAGAAAAGGCAGAGGAACTAGAGATCAAATTGCCAACATCCGTCGGATCATAGATTAAGCAAGGGAATTCCAGAAAAACATCTACTTCTGCTTCATTGACTACACTAAAGCCTTTGATTGTGTGGATCACAACAAACTGGACAATTCTTAAAAGAGATGGGAATACCTGCCTCCTGAGAAATCTGTATGCAGGTTAAAAAGCATCAGTTAGAACCAGACATGGGACAATGGACTGGTTCAAAACTGGGAAAGGAGTATATCAAGGCTGTATATTGTCACTCTGCTAATTTAACTTACATGCAGAGTACATCATGCGAAATGCCAGGCTGGATGAATCACAAGGTGGAATCAAGATTGCCAGGAGAAATATCAACAGCCTCAGATATACAAATGATACCACCCTAATGGCAGAAAGCAAAGAGGAACTAAAGAGCTTCTTGATGAAGGTGAAAAAGGAGAGTGAAAGAGCTGGCTTAAAACTCAACATTCAAAAAATGAAGATCATGGCATTGGTCCCAACACTTCATGGCAAATAGATGGGGAAACAATGGAAACAGTGATAGACTTTATTTTCTTGGGCTCCAAACGCACTGCAGACAGTGACTGTAGCCATGAAATTAAAAGACACTTGCTCCTTGGAAGAAAAGCTATGACAAACTCAAACAGCCTATTAAAAAGCAGCCTATTAAAAAGCCAACAAAGGTCTGTATAGTCAAAGCTATGGTTTGTCCAGTAGTCATGTATGGATGTGAGAGTTGGACCATTAAGAAGGCTGAGCCCCAAAGAAATGATGCTTTCAAACTGTGGTGCTGGAAAAGACTCTTGAGAGTCCCTTGGACAGCAAAGAGATTAAACCAGTCAATCTTAAAAGAAAGTCAACCCTGAATATTCATCAGAAGGACTGATGCTAAAGCTGAAACTCCAATATTCTGATTACCTGATGTGAAGAGCTGACTCACTGGAAAAGATCCTGATGCTGGGGAAAATTGAGGGCAGGAGGAGAAGAGGGCAACAGAGGATGAGATGGTTGGATGGCATCATTAACTCAATGAACATGAGTTAGAGCAAACTCTGGAAGATACTGAAGGACAGGGAAGCCTGGTATGCTGCAGTCCATGGGGTCACAAAGAGTCAAACACAACTGAACTACTGAACAAAAGGAATAAAATCTATAGATAAAATTATAAGCCAAAATTTCAGAAATTTTTACATTGTCCTAAAACATCTGCAGAGAAAATGGTGCGTATCTGCATGGCTTTTGTTAAAAAGCAAGGGCCTGGATGCTATGGAAAACAGTTTTTGGTAGTTCCTTGGAAAGTTAAACCTATATGACCAGGCACACCTAAAAATACAACCAGAGTTTCAGGATGGGATGATGAGAAAATTTTGGAAATAGGTAATGGTTATGGGTTGCATAACAATGCGAATGTAATTGATGCCACTCGATTGCACATTTAAAATGATTAAAGTGAAAATTTTATGTTAGGTATGTTTTAACAATTTGCAATACCACTGAATTGTATACTTTAAATGAGTGAATTTTATGGTATGTGAATTACATCTCAATAAGACTGCTAAAAAAAAGCATAGGCCATGGGGTACTGCTCTGCTCCTCAGGGTTCAGCTGTCCAGCCACCCAGGCTCTCACCTCACTCTTCACCCACGCCCTAAGCACTGTCCTGGCTCACACAAAGTGCAAAGGGTCCAGGAGTGGAGGGTGAGGTGGCTGAATCTCCCCTCCAAAAATCCCAAGGAATTCTGTGACTAGATAAGATGTGGGGCCTGTGAAGAAGGAAGACTGGGAAGGGCTCTGAGAGGCAAGTGGAGGGACAAGGACTTGAGACAGGGCTTCCACAAAGTAAGCAGGGGGCTCCCTTACACTCATAGCTACATGCTTTAGAAGCGGGAGCAGATGGTTGGGAGAGGGGTGAAATGGGGAGGCCACTGACGAGACAAACAAAACGGATAAAGTCTGAACTAGAACAAGGGGGAATGACCAGGAAAAGACACGGACTCTAGAGACTTTCAGGAGAAAGGTAACTTTGGGACCACCTCACTATAGGAGCTGAGGGCCAGGCACAAGTCTTAAATGACATTCTGTGGTGCAGAAAAGTGGGTGAGTGTGGGCGGTGTTTCCTGGTAGGGGAGCAGGGAGCACCCCGAGGTGGAGGCACTTTGGAACACTGGGGTGGCTATTCTGAGCAGAACCAACAGACCAGGTCTGGAGGTCAGGAGGTGTCTGGGCTGGAGGCAGGCTTGGTCATGAGTGCAAGCTGACGCTGAGGGAGCCACCAGGCAAGCAATATCAGTAAGGAAAGGAGGCCAGAGGTGCAACTAAGGAGTTGAGGGTACGTGGGAAGCCAGACCTCTCTCCCTGGGTCACTGCCTGGTGAGAATTCCTGCCAAGCACACCCACCCCTTCCAGTTTGGGAAGAAGAAAACAGAAATCCAGATTTTCATATGAAATCTCTCCTTTTAAAGATATGAACACAAAATTCATTTTTTAAATGGTGGGAAATATATATATAATGTAAAATTTAGCATTTTCAGTATACAATTCATTAGCATTAAGCACACTGACATTGTTATATAAACCATCACCAGAATTTCTTTCATCTCCAGAACTTTTAATTTTCCTAAACAGTAACTCTCCACCCATTTAACACTAACCCTCCATTCTCCCCTGAGCCCAGTCCATGGTGACCACCAGTTTGCTTTCTGAGTCTATTAATTTGACTATGCCAGGTACCTCACATAAGTGGAATTGTACAACATTTGTCCTTCAGTGACCAGCTTAATTTCACTTAGCATGACATCCTCAAGTTTCATCCATAAGAGAGCATGTACCAGAATTTCCTTCAAAATTTAAAGGACATCTTGTATACTAAACAAAACATATCTGGGCCAAGAGTTCCTGCTTTGAGCCACAGCAGTAATGGTGCCCACCACCTCCACCCTTCGTGGAAGCATTGACTGCAACATTATTTATAAAATTGTTTTTGTGGATCAGTAAATATATGAAATGCCAATCATCATATCCCTGTGCTTTCTGCAAACTGAGCCGGGCATTTCATGGGCATCTGCACACATAGTAGGTACTAGGGTTTGCCTCAGAAGAGCACTGGCTAATTACGCTCATGTGTGACACACGTCTAGAGAGCACAGAGGCAGCTGCAGTCACAGCTCGGACTGCGGCCGTGCCCTACGGGTTTCCAGTCTGCGCTTGCTGGTGCGTGCGTACTCAGTCATGTCGGACTGCTTTCGACCCCATGGACTGTGGTCCACCAGGCTCCTCTGTCCATGGGACTCTCCAGGTAAGAATGCTAGACTGGGGTGCCATTTCCTCCTCCAGGGGATCTTCCCAACCAGGGATCAAGCCCGGGCCTCCTGCGTCTCCTGCACTAGCAGCAGGCAGATTCTTTACCTCAGCCACCTGGGACGCCCTAAATGTGCCCAGGCACACACAAATGTACTGAGGCACGAGCAGACAGCCCTGCAGCCACACCGTCACAGGCCTTCGGAGGAGCTGTAACAACGCGGAGCTCCCATACTCTATGGAGGGACCCAGCAGGATGGAGTACACAAAGTGCAGAAGTCAAAGGCCAACGTAAGGCGCGAACATACCAACACTCAGACCACAGCAACACAGATGGCTCATGCGCCACCGGAGGATCATAAACAAATCACCTGGACTTGGGGCAGGGACTCCCTGAGCACTGAGCCACCAGGCAGAAACCCCAGTCTATTCCCCGTGACTCACCCTCCGTCCTAGCTCCAGCATGGGGAACTGGGGCTCCCCAGTTAAGTCTGCTCCACCATGCCACCGGTGGGCCTTCAAATATCTGCCTTCTGACTTGTTACCATTACAGGCTGGCCCGAGCAGCATCTCCATGGCTCTTCTACCAAAAGCCCATTTACCGTGTCTGCAGCGTTTGCGTCTGGCGTGCCTCCATTTACTCTGAGCCTTTGGAATGCTACCTGCGTGGCTCCCTCATCTCCACGCTTGCTGACTTCCACACTTTGTACAGGCCACCTTAAAATCTGACATTACCAGCAGGCTCTCTGGGGGGAGGACCCCACTGGTTTCTTAGATCATTCTCTGAACACACATCTGCTGGGCACCCATGATGCACGTCAGCTTCGTCGCCCAAGATCCCAGCTGGTTAAACCTAAAGCTTGTCGGGCACACTGCTTGTAGCTGAAGGTAACGGCTGCAAACGCAGACACCAACCCCGACTGGAAAGAAAACCCAGGACCTAGACCTGGGCTAGGGCAGCGGGGAGAGCACAGGAGGCACTACCCAGCCCAGGGAGGTGGATGCTGCCACCCCCATGGCGATGGACCACGGCCGTGCTGCCACGAAGAATAAGCTGTCCTTAGCATTCGTGGGCCATTTCCACATGGGGGCAGAGAAAGGGAACCTCTGTCCCTTCTCCAGCTTCCAAGGAGGTGGAACTCTAGATGAGCCCTACAACAGTAATACACAGGGTATTTGGTGGCTGTGTACGCAAAAATTAAGGGAAATTCACCACACTATGGGATTTGGTTAGAAACCAAAAAACACCACAGCACTGCCAACTTCTTGCCACTGTAATAGTTCTACGATCTACCACTCTTCTCATTACCAAAATTTCCCTCCTCTCTCATTTTCACTCATCAGATGTGGAATTTCCTCACCTCTCCATCACTATGTATTCCCTTCTATATGAGCCTTTCTTTCAAAAAAGAAAGAAGATGGGCATTGGTGATGGGCACTCCACCAGGCTTGGTGATATCCACAAGCTATTCCAACCTCTGGACAAAGCACTGCATTCATATGCCCAGCTCTGGGCATTTGTCCACAGAGCCTGGAGGGACCAGAGTTCTGAGGACCATGTTCTTCCTGCCATCATTCTGCTTTCCTCTCACAGCCCCAGAAACGGATCTCACACTGTTCCTGGGCACCTTCCTCCCCAGCCCTCAGCAGAGACACATGAGCGCTGGTCAAGAGCTAGAGTTTCACCATGGGTGTCTGAGGACTAAGATGCATATTCTTATCCTCAACACTGTCGACAGAGCCAACTGTTTTCTTTAAGGTGGCAACTGTTTCTGAAGCTGAAAAGTCTGCCAGTGCCTCAGGGATCTTTAGTTTCTTGCCGGATACTTTGGAATTCCTCATAAAGTACTACATAAATTAGCAAGAGAAAGGGAAAGAGACCACTTCCCTGATGGGTTCTCTGGGAGGGATAACACCCAACCCTGATCAGCCAGAGAAATAATTAACCTCCTACTGTAATGACCATCTTTCACAAGGGTGGGGAAAACATTCTTCTCTATACCCGTGAATATGCTTATGTATTTCAGATTTTTCCAGATCATTCTGTTCTACTGTCTGAAAATTGCTACAAATAGATACACGGTAGTTCAGGTCTGCTGCTGCTGCTGCTGCTGCTAAGTCGTTTCAGTCGTGTCTGACTCAGTGCGACCCCATAGATGGCAGCCCACCAGGCTCTGCCATCCCTGGGATTCTCCAGGCAAGAACACTGGGGTGGGTTGCCATTTCCTTCTCCAAAGTTCAGGTTTAGATACCTATTATTTTCATTAAACGTAAAGGTGCAAAGGGATGGGATATAGGCCAGATAAAAACAGAGTCTGACAAAGCTCATGTTACTGCTATCCTTCACTCGGTGAGCTGAGTGTATGTTCACCCTGATTTCTGCCTTTGCCCACATGACTCTCCTCACCAGGAATGCTTCCACCTTTCTCCTCGCCCACTAATATGGCCCCATGCATATCCACCTTCTCTGGAAGACCCAGCCTGAACTCCTCCTGCCCCTCACATCCCTTGCCCCTGAACTCAAACAGCACCAAGCCTGCCTCTCAATGTTAAACTTTGATTATTCAGGTCTCCACAATCTTACTTCCTGCTGTCTCTATATCACAAGCAGTTTGAACACAGGGACAGAGCCTTCTATTTTCCATGCATATTCTCCATATCAAGCAGTGAGCAAACAGCTACCCAATAAATTTGCTGCTGCTGTGGGCACGGGTTCTATAGTGGTTCTAAAGTGCTCTATGAGGGCTGGACGGACGGGTCAGAAAACTTTGGGTGAAACTGGGGTCTGAGTTACTGGTGCTCCCTCTGCCATGAAACGCAGGCTGCCTACAGGAAACAGTGGCTCAGAAGTCAGCAGATGCAATGCTGTCCTGATTGTGCTCCGAGGCTTAGATCTTACGGACTAGAGACCGGGGCCCCCAGCGCCAAGGCACACAGAGGGGGCAGAGGAGTCACGGTGGGGCCCAGCCTTGAGCAAGATGGTGTCTCCAGCTAGCTTCCGCATCTCCTTCCCCTGCAGCCCTGAACCACAGGGGCAGTACAAGTTGAGCATAACAACTAGAGAAGCCCCAAGGGCAGCCTTGGACATCAGGAGCTGGCATTTAAACAGAGTGAGGACCAACAGCTGAGGCTGGGGGAAGAGGACCCTAACAGCACCAGATGCCGGCTCATAGCTCCCTGGGTAGTGCACACGTCTGCCCCCTACTCCCCAGTCCAGTTTGGGCTGTGGAGCTTTGACACGTACCCACTTTGCGATGGGGCAGCCACGTGAGCTCTTCCCTTCCTTCCCCGTGTAGATGACCTTCTCGATCCGGATGGCTTTCCCCTTCTCTCCGTACCTGGAGAGCAAGACAAAAGCCCCATTAGCACAACTGAATCCCAAAGGAGTCCTGGTGAGAAGGCAAGTCTCAGGGTTTTCCGCTTGGTTTTCTAGTTACTATGGGGGCAACAGAGAAGGGAGAGAAAGATTTAAACGTTTATTCTGTGTTCGAGCCTCTGAGAACACAACTCCACTTATAGACCTCAAGGCCTCTGGCCCACCTGGCTCCATCCTGCCCCAGGGCACAAGGTCTCTGATGATTCTCTCTGGGCACTCAAACCAAAGGCTCAACATAGGCATTTGTATCAGCCCTGTTAGCAGTCTTAGCTACTTATGAAGTCAATAAAATTCAATAGACAAAAGAAAACAAACGGGGAAATCCTTATTACTCTCTTTCCACAATCCCCAAATGACATTTGAACAGATGAGGCAAGATAGCTGAGGCCAGGGGGAAGTGGCCTCCCAGTACAAACTGGCTCCGAGATCCCCTTGGACTTACAGTAAACACACCTGGTTCCTGCACACACCCCTGCCCTGGCCCACACACGTGTGCGCACACTCAGGGATTCACCACTTTCAGAGGGGAGGAAACTGTGGCCCTCGGAGCCGAACTGACTTGCCCAAGGGCACACAACTACCCGGGGCAATGCTGGCACAGCACAGCCATGGGGTCAGAGAGCTGCGGCCTGAGAGCCCACGCAGCCCTTCTGTTACAAGACTGGCCAGACAGCTGAACTTCTCTAAGCCTCAGTTTCCTCATCCGTAAAATGGACGTAAAAATGGTTCCTGTCTCCTAGGCTTGAGAGTGCCTTAAAGCACTGGGTTGGCCAAAAAGTCCATTCGGGAACAGGGGCTGGCAAACCTGAATGAACTTCCTGGCCAATTCGTCAAAGTTTCTGGCACAAAGGAAGAGCCCATAACACTGCAAACATCCATCTTACTAAACTGTCTTATTTTTAACAGCTTCTAGTTTCTAATACAATATTGTATCATCTGAGAATAACAGTTATTTGCCAGCTTCTCCTTTCCACTTTCCATGGCTCTGCTTCAGGCTCCTGTCTGTCTGCACTGGCTAGCGCTTCCAGAGCTCCTGCAGGCATCTTTGCTTATTTCCTGACTTTCCTGGAAATGTTTCCAACTACTTACCCCTGAGCATGCAGCTTGCTAACTTTGGGCTAGAGACAGAGACTCCCTTATTTTGAAGAGCTCTATTAAGGGTTTCCTGTTCTAAGAATTTTTAATCAAGAATTGATCAGTTTTGGTGGTCCAGTGGTTAAGAATTCACCTGTCAAAGAAGCGACATGGGTTTGATCCCTGTTCCGGGAGGACTTCACATGCTGAGTGGCAACTAAGTCCGTGTGCCCTAAAGCCCATGCTCTGCAACAAGAGAACCCACTGCAATGGGAAGCCCATGCATGGCAATTAGAGAGCAGCCCCTAGTCACCGCAACTAGAGAAAGCCCCCATGCAGCAATGAAGACCCAACACAGCCATAAATAAATTTTTTAAAAACTTAAAAAAAAGAATTGATCAATTTTATCAAATACATTTTTAACAACTAAGGACATAGAAGAATGGTTTTTCTCCTTTGGTCAGTTAACAAGGTATGTTATTTTAACAGACTGTCTAAACCCAACAATTGTTATATTTCTGTAATAAATCCAATTTGGTCATGGCATATTATTTCACTATGTTATTTAATAGAGGGTAATGTTATCATAACTACTAGGCATTTGTATCATAACTACCATAACCACTACTGTTTTACATATTCTTTATACAAATACGTATACATAATTATCCACTTCACTTCTAGGAATCTCTATCTCTGACATAACTTGTACCAATACACCAACATTTAGGAACAAGATATTGTTGCATCAACAAGAAAATTTAGAAACAACGAAAATATCCAGTATTGTTGTTGTTTAGTTGCTGAGTTATGTTCAACACTTTTGTGACCCCATGGATTGTCACAAAACCCTGTCAGGCTCCTCTGTCCACAGTATTTCCCAGGCAAGAATACTGGAGTGTGTTGTCATTTCCTTCTCCGGGGGATCTTCCTGACCCAGGGATCGAACCTGCTTCTCCTGTGTTGGCAGACAGATTCTTTACCACTGAGCCACTGCTGCCGCTGCTGCTGCTAAGTCGCTTCAGTCGTGTCCAACTCTGTGCGACCCCATAGACAGCAGCTCAATAGGCTCTGCCGCCCCTGGGATTCTCCAGGCAAGAACACTGGAGTGGGCTGCCATTTCCTTCTCCAATGCATGAAAGTGAAAAGTGAAAGTGAAGTCGCTCAGTCGTGTCCGACTCTTCAGTGACTCCATGGACTGCAGCCTACCGGGCTCCTCCACCCATGGGATTTTCCAGGCAAGAGTACTGGAGTGGGGTGCCTAGGGAAGCCCAAATATCTAGTATGGGACTGGCTAAATAAAACATAATTAAGTAAATGGCCATGTAATGGAAAACCATATAGCTATCAAAAAAGATTCAACAGAATTATATGTACTGACATGAAAAAAATTAAGTGGAGAAGAAAGTATCTACCAACATGGGTATAGTATTACTGATCCCATTTTGTTCAAAATTTCTCTAATCACATACATGTATCTTTGTAAATGCTTAGAAAAAAATCAAACTTGGAAAAAAATTTTTCTTCTCGGAGGATAATTAGCTTTATTCACTATAAGCTTTTTTAAAATGGCCTTTTATAGACATATTTTATTTTTGTAACTGGAAAAGAAACCAAGTACTTTTGAAAATGCTGATCGAAGGTTTCTCTGAGTTCAGTGTTTTCTATTTCACTCAAGATCTCGGGAATGAAGTGAAAAGCTGATAACTGCTACATTCAAGTTTTCAGGCTATGCTATAGAATGTGTTTGCAGACAGGACCCGGGGAGTTTATATAGTGTGCTCTGGCTCAAGAGGAAAAGACCAGATAGTCCTGCTCTTGTCTGACTCCTGGAAAACTTTCAACCCCACGAGCATTTATCCGGAAGTGGCCCATGTGCGCAGAGCCTGGGCATTCAGTGTGTCCTGGGGCTGCTGTGGGAAGAATGACCCCAAGCAACCATACCGCTCTCACTGAAACCCAGAGGATATCGTTCCCCACAGAACAGTAAGTTGAGGACGCAGACTTGGGCTTTCTGACCAAGACCTTCCCCACGGTCCTATCCTCATGAGAAATGCTTCTTGCAGTGAACTTTGTATTTGAGAGCAAATAAAAGAGCCAAGCACTGTCTGATCAGGCAGAATTGTTTTTAACCAGGACTGTCTCTGTGTTTAAAGACAACCAACAACTCTGGATTTGACTCTTTTTTCCTTAAATGTCTTAGTTTCTGGCCTATCATTAGAGGTTAGGACAGAGGTGAACTCCTAGACCCTAAAGTCAAGTCTGCAAGGATAGGCTGAAACTTTATTCTAAAGGGTAACTTGATCGTCTCAGCCAGTGATTCTCAAAGGTGGTGCTGGGACCAGCATACAGACTCTCAAGACCCATCCCAGGCCTGCTGTTTCAGAAACCCTGGGCTGGGGTCCAGCCATCTGTGCTTTCACAAGTCCTCCAGAAACCTGAAGCACGCTCAAGCTTGATAACCACTGATCTAAAGCTGTGATTCTTTGGGTTACCTCCATCACACATTAATGAGACCAGTTCTCCCCAAACTCAGAGGATTTGCTAGCAGGATGTTGGTGCTTCATTCCTAGAATGAACATGTAATGAACTGCTAGGCTGCAGAGAATCCCCTTCCCAGTTACAGGACACATGTCCCTGTGCAGCAGGCCCTTCTCAGACATGGATTTAAACACCTGACTCCAATTACCTATGATGACAAGGACTTGGGTACCTGGAGGTATGGAACCCATTAATAAATTTTATAATAATTCAGGACTTGCTTTGAACCTCCCCCTCCTTCCAAAGTCTTTACCAGATAAGCTAAAAGCACCAACATCCCCTGGATTTCAGTTTTCTTCCCTCCTCGTCTTGGCCAACTCCTGGCTGTAGAGTGGTCCTGCAGAAAAAGGGTAGGGGCGGGGAATCTAGAGAAAGAGATAGCTCAGATCATTCACAAACTAGACTCCCATCGAGGTGAGTTTCAGCAATCATTCATTCCCCTCCTTGTTGCAGAAGAAGCTTAAGAAGATGTCTATGTGATAAAAATAACAGGTGATGAAATCAGAGTAAAGGGGGAAACAGACAGACATGACATTTGTATGCAAAATGCAAACAGTGGGATCTTATGCATATTTTAAAGAGATGAGTCTAGAACATTTCATCGCATAAGAAATCAAGGAAGCTAATGAAGGCTCCTTAGGATTATGTATGAAGGACTCAGGGGTGAACCTGGATAGACTTCCATGGGCCAAAGATGAGAAATTACGTTCCTCTTAATGAGGATACACAAATCTGGTACTAAGCTTACTAACAGCCAACATAAAGATGGAAACACAATCTGTTCCATGATTTACAAGGTCCTTAAGATAAAAATAAACCAGTTGCTGAGGAAAAACACAAGTATTCCTGGTCTTGGGAGGAATTCCTCCCTTGGATCAGCTTCTGAAGAAACTACACTTGGCTGTTATTTTTAAAGCAATGAGAAAAAAGGAAAGGACAAATCTCAACTGTATCATTATCTCTTAATCCTTATTTCAAAACATACTTTTCTATAACTAAAAGTTACTTAGAGAGGTGTCTAGAAATCATAAAATTGTTACCAAGAAACGAACAAATGTAAAAACTATCTCAGATCAAACTTGTATATCTGACTCCATTGCAGCCCTCAACCTGTAAACTAATGGTGTCAAAATTCCTCACAAAAATTGCTGGCCAAAATAATGCCCACTCCAACCTCAAAGCTGCAACACATATACATGTGGGCACATGCAGGGGTGCATGTAAAACCACACACATCGGTCTTTTTTTAAGTATAATTGCTTTACAAGGTTGTGTTAATTTCTGCCGTACAATGAAGTGAATCAGCTATAAGTATACATACCTCCCCTCCCTTTTGGACCTCTCTCCCACCCCC
>SJYQ01002647.1:49476-60249 GCA_006410935.1 Redunca redunca | reverse complement strand
CCTCCCCGTCTAGGTCATCAAAGAGCATGGAGCTGAGCTCCCTGTGCTACAAAGAAGGTTCCCATGAGCTCTCTATTTTACACATGGTAGTGTGTGTGTGTGTATATATATATATATGTGTATATATATATATGTCAACACTAGTCTCCCAATTCCTCCAACCATCATCTCCCCATCTCCTCCACAACCCCTGTCCATATGTCCATTCCTTACGTCTGCATCTCGAGTCCTGACCTGCACACAGGTTCACCTGAACTGTTTTTCTAGATTCCACATAATTTGTGTTAATATCTGTTTTTCTCAGCAATCCCACATACTGTTTTGAAAGTGAAAGTTGCTCAGCCATGTCCATCTCTTTGTGACCCCATGTACTACACAGTCCATGGAATTCTCCAGGCCAGAATACTGGAGTGAGTAGCCTTTCCCTTCTCCAAGGGATCATCCCAACCCAGGGATCAAACCTAGGTCTCCTGCACTGCAAGCAGATTCTTTACCAGCTGAGCCACAAGGGAAGCCCAAGAATACTGGAGTGGGTAGCCTATCCCTCCTCCAGTAGACGTTCCCAACCCAGGAACTGAACTGGGGTCTCCTGTACTGCACGCAGATTCTTTACCAACTGAGTTATCAGGAAAGCCCACAGACTGTTTTAAGTGTTCCCTTTTCTCCACATCCTTGCCAACATTTGTAATCTGTAGACTTTGTGATGATTTTCATGGACTCAGAGGTGCTCTTTCAATCAGGCTTAAATTTACAGATTGGATCTTTAATCAAATGCTTTTCTGATGGGCTACTATGGATATAAATGTTTCCAGATGCTACAGGATAATTAAGAGTGTTTACAGCAGATCACTGTCCTCCTTCCATCTTACCTTTTATTCATTCGAGGACATCACTATAGTTATGCAGTTCAAAATCATGTTTTTTGCTGATTTATCAGTTTAGCTACACTGGTCAGATAAAATCTGGTCCCCAGATTTCTGGAAATTCTAAGCCACTCAGCCCTTGGCCTTCCACATCTATATGTATATGTATGAGCAAACATGCTTATGTCTTACATAATCTGTGATTTTACTATTAAAATATTAATAAACATTAGTTATAAAAAACCCACAGTCCATGTGGATATGATGTAGACACCCTGTATGTAATATTTACTAGCAAGCACCAAATGCTTTCTAGACATCAATTCCATTTATCCTCATAATTCTCCTTTAGTGTACATACTTTTATCATCTCTATTCTGTAGATAAGAAAACTGAGTCACACAGAAATAAAGCAACTTCCCAAAGAACTCAGCAGTAGTGGAAGGGCCAGGACTGGACCTTAGTCTAGCTCCAGGGTCCCAGTGTTCTCAATCACCAAGCTATTTTACCTGTCTACACTCTAGAACTCATAGTATTTAGTATCTACTATAGACACACATGGATTTAAAAGTTTCTATTTATATAAAACTATTTTCATTGTTAAAAAAGCAAAACAGAGCTGTTAAGTAAAAGCCATACAGTCTTGTGTTGAATTATAAGTGTACGTAAACTCAAATGTATTTAATCACTAAACAATACCAAAAATAAAAAACCTACATCTTGGCTCTTTCTACTTGAAATGGCCTAGAGAAATGAGCACTGCCAGCACCTGGAGTCTCTTTTCTAAATAATTTTTCCCCCATAAAAATACAAGAAATCAAGAATTCCTAGGATCATGTCAAAATGACTCAGGAGATCATCTGAACAGGTGCCCACTGGCCAAATATGAGGCATACATTCCTCCCAGTGGTGGCACAAAACATCACCTAGGAAGTAGTTTTAAAAGAAAGAAACAATCAGATTCTGATCAAGCCTTTAGATGTAACTGCCGATTTACAGGACACAGGGCAGAAGAGCCTGTTGAACCATACCACAGGAAAGGCAGGGCAAAATTCTGCCCTGGGGACTCCACAGGACAGACAGCCACTCCACCCCATTTAAGGAAAACTGTCAATAAAGAGAGAGAAAGCGGGGACAGAGGGATATACGAAGGGCAGACCTACGGACAGAAAGAAACCCAGACCACGAGCAGGGGAAAATCCCACATTCAACTTTCCACAGTCTGGGTATCAGGGATTCCTTTCTGTAGGCTGTCTAGGATAAGGCAATGAAAATGAGAGGTGCTTAAAATGCACGTTCTATCGACAACTTGCCCATTTCTCCTTGGACATCTGTGCGTCACTCACCGCTCCTCCATGAGCTCCCGGATGGAGGCTACTGTGGGGCCAGATCCCAGATGAGTATAATATGGACCTTCATCTTTCTCCACTATTTGTTCTGCAGAAACAGAGTAAACATCATTTGGAGACATCAATTCACCAACAGAAATTTAGGAAGGCAAACCACCAATAGGAAAATGAATGGCACATTATAAAACAGAAAATTCAAATGGCTTACAAACATGTGAAAATACATTCAAACTTAGGAAATCAGGATACAAATTAAAATAGAAATCAGGAACTATAAATTAAAATCACAATGAAACACCGTTATACACAGACCAAGTTGGCAGAAATTTTAAAATCTCATAAAATTACATACTATCAAGACTGAGGTCTAACCACTTCGGCATTTAGTTTATCACTATATATAATCTAAACCAGAGGTTAGCAAAGCACTCCATTTTAAGGTACGGATCGCACACAAACTGAAAACAAGGACTCCAACAGCACCTGTATGCAGTGTTCATTGCAGCATATTCACGGGAGCCAAAGGTGAAAACAGCAGATGTGTCCATCAACACAGATGAACATATATATCCATACAATGGAATATTATTTGACCATAAAAAGGATTTGTTCTGATACATGCTACAACATGGATGAACCTGGAAAACATTCTGCTGTTCTTGTCCAGTTGCTCAGTCGTGTCCCATCTTTGTGACGCTATGCACTGCAGCAGGCCAGGCTTTCCTATCCTTCACTATCTCCCTGAGTTTGCTCAAACTCGTCCATTGAGTCCATACTGCCATCCAATCATCTGATCCTCTGTCACCCTCTTCTCCTCTTTCCCTCAGTCTTTCCCAGCATCACGGTCTTTTCCAATGAGTCAACTATTCACATCAGGTAGCCAAAATAGTGCAGCTTCAGCATCTGTCCTTCCAATGAATACTCAGGACTGATTTCCTTTAGGATTGATTGATTTGATCTCCTTGCAGTCCAAGAGATTCTCAAGAGTCTTCTCCAACACCACAGTTTGAAAGCATAAATTCATGGGCACTCAGACTTCTTTATGATCCAACTCAGATCCATATATGACTACTGGAAAAGCCACAGCTTTGACTATACACACCTTTGTCAACAAAGTGGTATTTCTGCTTTTTAATATGCTATCTAGATTTGTCATAGCTTTTCTTCTAAGGAGCAAGTGTCTTTTAATTTCATGGCTACAGTCACCATCTGCAATGATTTTGGAGCCCAGGAAAATAAAGTCTGTCACTATTTCCATTCTCTTCCCATCTATTTGTCATAAGTGATGGAACTGGATGCCATGGTCCTAGTTCTTGAATGTTGAGTTTTAAGCCAGCTTTTTCATTCTCCTCTTTCACCTTCATCAAGAGGCTCCTTAGTTACTCTTCTTTTTCTGTCATTAGGTTGGTGTCATCTGCATTTCTGAGGTTATTGATA
Source organism: Redunca redunca (assembly GCA_006410935.1). Lineage (NCBI taxonomy): Eukaryota > Metazoa > Chordata > Mammalia > Artiodactyla > Bovidae > Redunca > Redunca redunca. The sequence goes on along the minus strand of SJYQ01002647.1, from coordinate 56,600 downwards.
TTTCTCCCAGCAATCTTGATTCCACCTTGTGATTCATCCGGCCTGGCATTCTGCATGATGTACTCTGCACAGAAGTTAAATAAGCAGGGTGACAATATACAGCCTTGATGTACTCCTTTCCTAACTTTGAACCAGTCTGTTGTTTCATGTCTGGTTCTAACTGTTGTTTCTTGGCCTGCATACAGGTTTCTCAGGAGGCAGGTAATGTGATCTGGTATTCCGATCTCTTTAAGAATTTCCCAGTTTGTTGTGATCCACATAGTCAAAGGCTTTAGTGTAGTCAATGAAGCAGATGTTTTTCTGGAATTCTCTTGCTTTTTCTCTGATTCAACAGATGTTGGCAATTTGATCACTGATTCCTCTGCCTTTTCTAAATCCAGCCTGTACATCTGGAAGTTCTCGGTTCATGTACTGTTGAAGGCTAGCTTGAAGGATTTTGAGCATTACCTTGCTAGCATGTGAAATGAGCACAATTGTGCAGTAGCTTGAAAATTCTTTGGCATTACCCTTCTTTGGGACTGGAATGAAAATTCTTTGGCATTACCCTACTTTGGGATTGCAATGAAAACGGATCTTTTCATTTGACCACTGCTGAGTTTTCCAAATTTGCTGAAATATTAAATGCAGTACTTTAAGAGCACCTTTTAAGATTTTTAAAAGCTCAGCTAAAATTCCATCATCTTCACTTTGTTTGTAGTAATGCTTCCTAAGGCCCACTTGACCTCACACTCCAGGATGTCTGGTTCTAAGACAGTGACCACCGTGGTCATCCAGGTCATTAAAACTTGTTTTGTACAGGTTTTCTGTGTATTCTTGCCACCTCTTCTTAATCTCTCCTGTTTCTGTTAGGCACTTACTGCTTCTGTCCTTTACTGTCCCCATCTTCACATCAAACATTTCCTTGTTACCTCTAATTTTCTTGAAGAGATCCCTAGTCTTTCCCACTCTATTGTTTTCCTCTATTTCACTGCATTGTTTACTTAAGAAGGCTTGCTTATCTCTCCTTGCTAATCTCTGCATTCAGTTGGGTATATCTTTCCCTTTCTCCTTGGCCTTTCACTTCTCTTCTTTTCTCAGCTATTTGTAAGGCCTCCTCAGACAACCATTTAGCCTTCTTCCCTTTCCTTTTCTTGGGGATGGTTTTGGTCTCCACCTCTTGTACAATGTTATGAACCTCCATCCATAATTCTTCAAGCACTCCGTCTACCAGATCTAATCCCTTGAATCTATGTCACTTATATAATCATAAGGGATTTGATTTAAGTCATACCTGAATGCCCAAGTGGTTTTCCCTACATTCTTCAATTTAAGTCTGAATTTTGCAATCAGGAGCTCATGATATGAGCCACACTCAGCTCCTGGTCTTATTTTTGCTGACTGTATAGAGCTTCTCTATCTTCTGCTGCAAAGAATATAATCAATCTGATATTGGTATTGACCATTTGGTGAAGTCCATGTGCAGAGAGTCATCGCTTGTGCTGCTAGAAGAAGGTGTCTGCTATGACCAGTGCATTCTCTTGGCGAAATTCTGTTAGCCTTTACCCTTCTTCATTTTGTACTCCAAGGCCAAATTTGCCTGTTATTCCAGGTATCTCTTGACTTCCTACTTTTGCATTCCAATGCCCTGTGATGAAAAGGACATCTTTTTTTGGTGTTAAGTTCTAGAAGGTCTTGCAGGTCTTCACAGAACTGTTCAACTTCAGCTTCTTTGGCATTCGTGGCTGGGGCACAGACTTGGATTACTGTGATGCTGAATGGTTTGCCTTGGAAATGAATTGAGATCATTTGGTAGTTTTTGAGATTATACCCAAGAACTGCATTTCAGACTCTCTTGTTGATTATGAGGGCTACCCCATTTCTTCTAAGGGGTTCTTGCCCACAGTAGTAGATGTAACAGTCATCTGAATTAAGTTCATCCATTCCTGTCCATTTTAGTTCACTGATTCCTAAAATGTCAGTGTTTACTCTTGCCATCTCCTGTTTGAACACTACCAATTTACCCGGATGCATGGACCTAACATTCCAGGTTGCTATGCAACAATACTCTTTACAGCACTGGATTTTACTTTCACCACCCAGACACATCCACAACTGGGCATTGTTTCTGCTTTGACTCAGACTGTTCATTCTTTCTGGAGCTATTTATCTGCTCTTCTCTAATAACATATGGACAACTACTGATCTGGCCAGGGCGGGGGGGTCATCTTTCGGTGTCATATCTTTTGCCTTTTCATACTGTTCATGGGATTCTCAAGGCAAGAATGCTGAAGTGGTTTGCCATTCTCTTCTATGGTGGACCATGTTTTCTCAAAATTCCCCATCTTGACCCCGTCCATCTTGGGTGGCCCTGCACAGCATGGCTCATGGTTTCATTGAACTACACAAGGCTGTGATCCATGTGATCATTTTGGTTAGTTTTCTGTTCTTGCTCCTTCTGTCTGCCCTCTGATGGATGAGGATAAGAGGCTTGTGCAAGCTTCCTGATGTGAAATAAGCCAAACACAGGAGGACAAATACTGTATGATCCCACTCATATGAAATACCTAGAATAGGCAAATTCATAAAGGAAAAAGTTAGATTAGAGGTTACCAGCAGCTGGGAGGAGTGAGGAATGAGGAGTTATTGCTTAATGGGTACAGAGTTTGTTTAGAGTGTTGAAACAGTTTCAGAAACAGATAGTGGTGATGACTGCATACTATTGTGAATGTAATTAATGACACTAAGCTGTGCACTAAACAATGATTAAAATGGCAAAATTTATATTAAATACATTTTAACACAATTTTAAAAAAGGAATAAATTACTGATGCAAGCTACAATGTGGAGACACCTTCAAAAACATTATGCTAAGTGGAAAAGTCAAGACGCAAGATATCACATATATTGCATGATTCCATTGAAATGAAATATCCAGAGTAGGTAAATCCAGAGAAACAAAAATGGGAATCATAGCTGCCAGAGGCTGGGAGCAGGGAGGAATGGAGAGTTACAACTTAATAGGCGCAGGATTTTATTTTGGAGTGATGAAAGTGTTTTGGAATTAGACAGAGGTGATTATTTCACAACACTGTGAATGTGCTGAATGTCACTGAACTGCTTACTTTAAAACGCTTAGTTTTATGTTATATGAAGTTCACCACAATTTAAAAAAGTTGATTCATATAATAGCATGGTTAAGTTTTAAAGAAACAAAAGACTATGTAATAGTAACTCTACAAAATGCTATATTGACTGGATACTATAAGGCTATAAACAAAAGAACTTTATACAAATACTGTAAGAGTCTATAGTTAATAGTACTGTACCAACATTAAGGCATTAGTTTTAAATGTACCATAATTATGTAAGACATTTATAGTTAGGGTATACAGGGTAAAGGGCATACAGGAACTCTGCATCAACTTTGCAACTCTTCTATAAATGTAAAATTATTTCATAACAAAAAGTTTTAAAAACAGAGCTTCCCTGGTGGCTCAGTGGTAAAGAATCTACCTGCCAATGCAGGAGACAGGTTTGATCCGTGACCCAGGAAGATCCCACACGCCACAGAACAGCTAAGCCCGTGCACCACAACTATTGAGCCTGTGCTCCAGAGCCCGGGAGCTGCAGCAGCTGAAGCCCACGTGCCCTTGAGCCGGTGCTCTGCAACAAGAGAAGCCCCGGCAACGCCCGCACACTGACTTCGAGTAGCCCGCGCTTGCCACAACTACAAAAAAAGCCTGAGCAGCAATGAAGACGCAGCACATCCAATGACTCAGGTAAAGTCCTGTAAAACAGAAAAGAATTTCTCCAAGGAAAATGTTTCATTTTATTTTATTTTTTTAATAAAACAAACCACACACCATACAGGGGACCCTAATTTGCTTGTCTGAGAGGAATTCTGGGCCACATGCATCAAAACACGCACGAGGATTTTCACAGCAACATCATCCACAGCAGTCAAAACGGGAAGCAACCCATAATCCAGCAACAGTGGAGTAGACACAGAAAACGTAGGAGAGTCACGCAGCAGCATACACCCTGCAGTGAGAACTGGCAAACGGCAGCGACACGGCTGAGTACCACACCACCGCAGGTAGTCAAAGCGCGGCACGCAATACATACAGTAAGACTATATTTAAATATGCAAAACCAGGCTCAACCAACAGAGATCCATACACAGGTCTAAATTAAATTAGATTTTCAATGATTTTTTTTACCTACAAAAAATTGGCAATTTCATATAGTTCGATCTTAATATAAAGAAAAACTATGAAATTATTGTCACAAGTCAAGAGAGTCGTTGCCTCTGGGGGATGGGAGAGAAATGTGACTGGGAAAGGCATACAGGGGACGTCTGGGGAACTGGAAATGGCCTACTACTTGATTCAGACAGTGGTTACACAGGTGTTCATTTCATAAATGTTCATGAAACTGTACATGAATGTTTTGTATACTTGCCAATATATGGAATTCACAACTTTTAAAAGGTAAAAAATTACTGTTGCACCTATTCTATGTAGAACATTATGCTCAGTTTCAGGGGGAAAGCGAGATAGAACAATAACTAATTGGGCCTTTAAAAAGTTTATGGTCTAGCTGGGTAAGATAGGACCCACATATAAGAAGATCGGGGAAAGATTCATTTTTCAATGCATAGTGTTCGAACTGGGGAAAAATCTGATCCATACCGAATACCTTACCCCTAAATGCATTCCAAATGGTTGAAAGATTTCAATACAAAAAAATTAAACTATACAAGTTCTAGAAGAAAAAAAAATGAATGAGCTTTAAAAAAATAATCATGGAAATGGGAAGGTCTTCTTTAAGTATAAGATGAAATTCTGAAGCCAATACACACAGACACTCCCCAAACTCTGATAAATATAACTAAAGAAAAATTTATAGTAATAACTACCAAAAGTCAAGTCAAAAGACAAAATACCACACTGGGGAGAAATGCTTGGATCTCTCACCAGACAAACGGTTGCTTTCTTTAACATTATCAAGTGCTCCTACAGCGAAGTAAGGTCAGTAATACAAGAGGTAAAAGAAAAAAGGATAAAACTGGTTCTTTGAAAGGGAATGAAAATGGGTCAAACATATGTAAGGGTACAATAAACTACCAGTTTTACCTTTCAGATGAGTCACCATCAAAGTCTGATAACTCCTCATGTTGGTTAGGGTACAGGAAAACAGGCAGTATGGAAAGTAATTTAGCAATATATTAAAATTACAAATGCCCAACCTGCTTGCCTCAGTAATTTCAAAGAATGTCAAATTCTTCTAAGAATTTATTTCTAGGAACTCAGATATATGTACATATGTACAAAGTGATATGTATATAAAAGAATACTCACTGCATTATTTGTAATGGCAAAATATCAGAAACCTAAATGTCCAGAATACAGTATATGTAATAAATACATTATAGCACATCCATATAATGAAATACTAAGCATCTACCAAAAGGAATAAGCAGCTCCAGATTTACGGACCAAAAAATGACCTCCAAGATATTTCAAGTGGGAAAACAAGCAAATTTCAGTATAGCATGTGTTATGTGTTCCAGTTAGTACACACAATCACACATACATCAGTATATACGCACACATAAAGGTGTTTATGTCATTACCCACACTAAGAATAAGACTAGGCTTGTGAAAATGAGTTCAGTTGTATTTCTGGTTTAAAACAAACAAATGGCTGGCAATAGCGCGTCCATCAGTAGAGGAATTAACTGACGGAAGGCGTCTGCTGCTTACGGTTTCTGCTCATGGAGACGCTTCATCCTACTCTGATTTAGTGTCACGGTCTCCTAACTGGTCTCAGTCCTCCAAAGACCATCCTACCCAATTGCAGTTAGACTCAAAACAGAAATGCGATCAGACCAGTTCCATGCCAGACAGAAGACAGAACCCAGATTCCAGAGCACAGTCCACAAGGCTCCCAAGGAGTCACCCCTGCATGCCTCTCAGCCTTGCATCTGCAGCAGCCAGTGCAGTTCCTTTTACACAACCATGCAATACTCCTGTGTCTTGAAACACCTCTTCCCATTGGCAACAGTGCCTTCATTTCTTTCTTTCTTTGGAAAACTCATCTCTTAAGGCCTAGTTTAAATGCCACCTTTTCTGTGAAGCCTTTTTAGACTTCTTCTTTCCCTCTGGACTCCCAGAGCACCTTGCATACAACAAAAATATCAAAGTAGAGATCACATTTTTATTGTTACCATGTCACAGCAGAATGACCACAGATTTTAGAGAGGCCTGGGCAACTGTGATGAATTATTTTCCTAGCCTCTCTAATCCTCACACCTTCTTGTGTAAAATACATAAAGGGCCAAGTGCAGTATTTGGAGTGTAATATGAACTCAATACACAGCTGCTGTCTAGGCTCTGCCAAACAAACTGTATGACTGTGCCCAAGTCACACAATACTTAGGAGCTTTAGGCAGTGAAAGTAATGTTTCTATATTTTAGAATTCTTGAGCATTACATGAGATGGAAGATACCTGGCACAGTCCACAGCCTATCAATGTTTAAATGTTTCAATCCTTTTCTATGAAATGATTAAAACTTGCTCCAAATAGACACAATTTTGAAACATAAGACAGAGAGGATTTAAGAAGGGTGTATATATGGAGTGGGGGAGGGAAGAGACCACGGTAAGGGTAGGAAGAGAGAATGTAAGATATGAGTGTTGGAAGTCGTGGTCTGAAAGCTCTTTATAACACCAGGATACTAGAGACTGTACAGAAAATAGAACACAGGAATATGCCAGAACTTTGTGTCTCTTGTCCAGTTTCTACTGTCTGGAGAAAAGTCAAAACTAGGGATTGACTGTAGGGTCTTACACTGGAACTGGAATGTAATGTAGCTTTTGGTGTCCCAAATCAGAAAAACTCAAAACCTATAATGAAAGGCAGAGAAAGGAGATTTTTATGAGGAAAATCTTGACAACTCCATCCCACCAGCTAGGGGAAAAGATATGAAGCTCCAAAACCAAGTTAACCTGGAAATTAGATGGTCAGGATCCTCTGGGAAGGCCACTAACACACGAAGGGCAGACACAGCTCCAAGTGCCAAGCAAAACCAAAGGCATTCTCTTCCTTTCCTATAAGGAAAATTCTCTCCCTTTTCCTATAC